>JAJTUV010000371.1:1815000-2077500 GCA_021653895.1 Mastomys natalensis
CTGTGTGTCCATTTAGCTATTCCGAGGGAGTCTGTGGCTGGGGATAGCACTGACAGACAGACCTCAGTACAACTGCTCCGAGGTCTGGGTAGGACATTGTTGTGACATTTGGGTGATGACGAGTATATTTCTTGTCAATGGAGGAGTGTCTAGCATTGGTAATTGTCATTGTCATGGCTCCTTTTCAGTGTCTGTGGGGACCAGTCTGACCAGGTCCCCACCGAAACCTCACGATTCTCCAAAATGGAGCTGGGTTTAATGAAACCCATATACATCCCCTGTGAGCCTTTTAGTTGTTTCTTGTTTTGCATGACATTTGACCATGGGGAAGCCTGTGCAAAACTCTTGCTCTGACCCTGTTTTGTTCAGTAAGTAAAAAGGAAAAGTTTATGTGTGTCAGTGTAGATGCAATTAAAAATATGTCTCATCCATGGTTGGAGCTCACAGATGTGGAGCCCACTGACATGGGGGGGATGACTGTTTTGTGAATTTATATCGTCTCTGGTCTTAAGATCAAAGTCACAGTGTTGAGGATGGGAAGTCACATGTCTGTGACTTAAAAGAGATTTATAAAAATAGGTGTTCTGCACAGAAATGCATCTTCATCGGCTGGGGAAGCAGCTGTGGAGAAATGGGGCAGCTGGGGCCTCCAGATGTCGGGATGGGACGTTTATTTACTGTTCTAGAAAATTCTTTGTAGCTTTTGAAGTTTATCAGTGTCTTTGGGGCAGAAATATCCTAGACCCACAGCTGCTGTGTCCCCTGGTCCATCCTGTAGTCTCCCCTTCATGTCTCTAAGACGCTGAATGTTTGAAGAGCTATCATCCACATTCCTTTCTGACTGGTTCCTTGGGACCAGCACTGGCATGAAGGCAGGAGCATCTGACTTTTTCTCCCTCTGTAGGGATGGCGCCGTTTTTAGAATGTCTTTGCTGGACCTCTCCTTTCAGATTTTCATTTTCCTCAACATTTTCCTTCAGTGTTTTTGGTAATACATGCATATTAAATATTTCACATCTGGGCAGGACTTACATCACAGCAGCATTGACAGCTCTAGTGACATCATAACAAGTGGCTTCAACCCATGGTGAAAAATGACATCATCCTCTGCCTAGGTCTTATTCCTAACACCCACCACCCAGCACAATTTGCTTAGGAAGCCAGCCCTATGACAACCAAAGGTTATGCCCAGAAAACAATTGCTGCTTACTGTCTGGAGGGTCAGAGTTCTCTTCCCTGGTCCACTGGACTCAAAGGGTGTGTACATAGCATGTTGGAGAGCATAAAGGGCCCTAGCCACCATGGGGTGGAGATGGCTGAGGACAAATTTGGTGAGGTCAGTTGTGTGGCTGTAGCTGCCTGTGTCTGGGGGCCACTCCTCCCTCCCCAGCTCTGAACAACCTCCCTCACTGTGTCTGCAGCCACAACAGAGTGACGTTCAGGAGCAGGTTGAGACGCCACAGCAGGTTGGATGCTGACAGCAGGTGCCTGTGAGATTAGCCGTATTCCTGTTCACTGCCTGGGGAAACTGGTGCAGGGTCCTTATCTCAAACACTGCATTCTTCCCTGTAGCTCTCACCAGGGACCACATCAGTTCCCCGACCAAGGCAGGCTGTCAGTAACGTTCCCATAAGGGCTGGGTATCATGAGCACATCAAACTGATAAGGATCCCATAGAATTATGTGCAGTTGTCTGGGACTATTGCCCCACACTTGATTTTAGAGTGCAAGTTAGCAACCTCCTCCAAAGCACCACAGGAACAGCCCATCCCTGAATTTCATGATGCTGTAATCCTCTGAGGCTTTGCACTTCTTCAGGTACTTGGTTATACCCTTCTCACCTTGTGTTCCAGAGAGGTATCCCCCACTTCTATCTGCTCCCAAATGATCACCAGGTCTAGAGTCTCACACCAGGCAGTGACTTCTCATAGGCTATACAGACAAACAGGTCCAACTTACACTCAGCTGCGTATTGTAGGAGGCTGATTCCTTCATACACTTCATTGAGTTATGTGTCTTTGCAACTATGGCAACTGTATTCTTATCTGTGAAGCTCAAAACCTGCTCCTTGGAGTGGTCTTTTTTGTTGTTTTTGTTTTGTTTTGTGTATGCACGCGTTCACAAGTGTGTGTGTTTGTGTGTGTTTTTGTATATGTGTGTGTGTGCATGCGTGCATGTGTGCATGTGTGCATGGCTTGGAGGCCATGATCTGACCTTGCTCAGTGGTGCTCTGGGAATTGCACAGCAGCAGCCTCAAACCCTTCCTTGACAGCTGTATGAGCTCTAACCCCACATCTTCCAGCCCATGGTCTCAGAAGAGACTCCCCATCCTCATGTCTTCAGCCTGGCTCTGTGAAGTAGCCTGAACTGGAACCAAGAAACTCAAACCTCTCTAAGCCCCAGGGTAGTGAGCAGCAACCACCACTCTTGACTTAGCTAGACATATTCTGCTCTGCCATTTACAGTTATTAAAAATGTATTTTATTATTATTGTGATTATTGTGTGTTTGAGGTTTGAATATATATGATATATATATTGTATATATATAAAACATACATATATATGATATGTGTATATATGATATTGTGTATACACACACACTTGCACACACACTTAAAATTTAAACAGAGGAATTTACTAAAGTAGTATTTGTTGCTGTGACTATTCAAACAAAGGAAAGAATGCATTAAATGAATCAGCTGCCTTCCCTTTGTCCCAGGCCCATCCCTTTGTGGAGCCAGTGCTGAATGGGACCTTCCCAGACTTGAGGGATGTGTGCAGACATGCACATTTATCGCAAAGGGTGTGGGGGCTAGGTTTCTTCTTTCTGTCATTTGTTCCCGTGACCCTAGTGAACTTCCCAGGAGACTAGGAAAAAATTTGCCTCTTCTAGGGAGTCCAGAACCTGAATCCCATGCAGTCATTGTGAGCCTCCTTACTTGCTGACTCTCAAGTGCCAGGAGCAGCAGCTGTCCTCACTCCTTCTATACTGTGGGTCTGAGTGGACTGGGATGATAGGCAGTGGGGTGGAGCTGGGCGGGTGGGATTGGGCAGGATGGGGTGGGATCTGGGAGGGGTAAATGAAGGGTTTGGGGGTGGGCTGAGTTCGAGCCACTGCAGCAAGTTTTCCAGAAGGGTGGCTTTCTCCTCACATACCTCTTCTAGCCCTCTGGAATACATTGTAGAGCCCTGAGCCCCGTGGACAGAAGGCGCAGGAGGTCACTTTGGGGAGCTTGGCCATCCAGGGACTCCTACACCCTGACATTAGTGATCTGTGTGGCCTGGGCTGGCAGGATGCTACTGATGGATGGGCCTGGGCTGGACCTCTCTCCTCTCCAGATATAATGGAAAGGTGCCCACACCAGAGCCAGAGCAACCTGGGTTTATATGTGGGCCTGGTCGGTACTCTTTCTTGGTCCATCCTTCCTCATGGAGGATGCTGTTTTCTTCATCTGGGCCATATTAGTCATGTGCAGATCATTATTCAGTACCAAGAGACAGGTCACTGCCCCTAGAGGAAAAGGAAAGATTGGTAGGATGTGCAGCTAGGGGCTGGCTTTCCAGCCAGTAGATTCAACAGTGGCTTTTGCTCTGAGCAGCTTTCCAAAATGTCTCTCACCCCACCATGATGGTGAGAGTAGATGGCATGGAACACCCTAGCTTTGAGGCTGTAGAGAGCAGAGACACAGCAGTGTTTTTGAGGGCTTGCCTTTGAGACACAGGAGCTGGGACTTGTGGTGACATATGTGTGCGTATGTTTGCGTGTGAGTCTCATTCCAGGGAGGAGTGACTATGGCCCTCTGGGAGCCTGTGGCTAGACGTGCAGTATCTACTTTTCTGTTGTTGCTTGTTAATGATACATTCCAGTGCTGTTCAGTTATTGAATGTCTGCACAGCTTTGCAAGAATATTCCAGAGAAGCATCATTGCTTAATAGAGGCGCAGATAGAGCCATGTGGTAGCTTTGTATACTCAGGGCTTGTGACACAGTCATCAGATGAGTTCTGACTCTCCAATCTGTCCTGGGCATGTAGTTGGAGTTTTGGGGTGGGAGAAGTCTGAATCTGCCCTCCAGGCCTGCTGGTTGGATGAATCAGGACAATTTACATGTTAGGATTTTGTCCTTGTGCTCTAGACCTTCCATGTCAAAGGATTCCTGAATGGCTATGTCATAGCAGGCTCTGCAGAAGCTCACCATCCTCCTGCCTCCACCTCCTCCATGCTGGGATGACCGGAATGGGGGTGGATTTCTAAAAATGTACTCTTGTGTGTGTGTGTGTGGAGGGGGCGGTACATTTACCAGGACACACGGGTAGAGGTCAGAGGACAACTTTGTGGAGTCAGTTTTCTCCTTCTACGTTTACATGGGTTCCAGGGATGAAACTTATCTCCAGGCTTGCATGGCAAACAGCCTTACCTGCTGAGCCATTGCCTGGGTCTGGTAGTGCTGTTTTGCTGTGGCCACACTGAAGGACAGGTGCTGATGGTGACGGTGACAGTGATGGTGAGGACGGAGGTAAAGATGGTGGACTGAAGATGGCACCTTCCCAGCCTATTGTGACACCCACCCATGGTGGCACAGGTCTCAGCGAGATGCCCAGTCACCATCTCCCCTCTTGCCCGTGGTGGGTAAGCTCTTTGCAGTCAGAGGGAGGTTTTTTGTTTGTTTGTTTGTTTGGTTTTTGGTTTTTCGAGACAGGGTTTCACTGTGTAGTCCTGGCTGTCCTTGAACTCACTTTGTAGACCAGACTGGCCTCGAACTCAGAAATTCGCCTGCCTCTGCCTCCCAAGTGCTAGGATTATAGGCGTGCACCACCACTGCCCGGCTTCAGAGGGACTTTTAAGGCAACCCCTCTTATCACTGTCCTGTAGCACAGTATTAGTTCTCCTGGCATAGTAAACCTCCCTTGAGTTTCTTTGTTCATCTAGGAAGTGGAAAAAGTAAAGGACAGTCATGCACCACATAACATACTCAGACATGATACACAGTCAGGTGAGAACGTCATAGAGCACTTCCACAGACGAGACAGCTACCGCATCATCTGGAGGTGGGATCTCAGGGGACCACTGTGACCACTGTGCATGTTGCCTGTCAGCAGTCACGTTTTCAAACTACATGGCCGTGTTTTCTCCTGGGCAGCTGTTCAAAGGCAAGAGGTGCCAGCTGGATGTGGGCCTGTGGGCCTGAAACTCAGCACAATCCTGGGTGAGCTTCCTGTGGTCGGAGCCTTGAGGGAGCTACAGCTGCCCTCTTGCTTGAGTTAGAAGTGGTCAGTCTGGGTAGTCTGTCTGGCCTGGTAGCTGGCCTGCTTGGCTGAGTTGCTCTGCTGTCTGCCTCTCCGATTGTGGTTCTCAGCAGCCTCTGAGCACTGCCTCCTACTGTACCTTGAACCTCACTGCCTCTCTTTGCACATCTGTCTCCTCTGCCCCCTCCCCAGGATGTGTGACTCTGAACCTGTGTGTGCAGATGGTTAGGGCACCATGTGCTTGGTTTGCTCCAGGACAGAAGTTTTACCTTGTTAAAAGTCACTTGAAAATAAATCTTGTGCACATGCATGTACACACACACACACACACACACACACACACACACACACTCTCTCTCTCTCTCTCTCTCTCTGTCTCACGGTTCTATGATGCTGTAACAAATTCTTACAAATGAGGTGTCTTAAAACAGAACTACAGTCCCTCATGTTTCTAGAGACCAGAAATCAAGGTCAGAGTCTGGGAGCACTGGTCACTTAGAGGGTTTGGGGAGGACCCTTCTTTCTTCCTCTAGTGTCCAGTAGTGGTAGCAGCTCTTCCAGTTCCTCGGCTTGTGGGGGCCTTACTTTGCTCTCTGCTCCTTCTGTGCCCAACCCTGGGTTTCTCCTTGGAGGGACAGCAATCACTCTGGATGTGAGCCCTAAATCATCATGTCTTACCTTAACCAGTGACACTTCAGTGGCCTAGGTTCCAGACAAGGTCACATTCCAACTGATCCTGTTGAAGCTAGTTCATATATGCATCTATACTATGAGACAATAGCTTTATTGAGTATTCCTCCAAGCTTGGTGTAGTTGGCCTATAGTCCCCTTTGACTTTGGCCTCAAAGACACCGAGACTTGCTCTTCATACTTCTGCTTTCCCTCCTCCCTCAGCATTAACCCAGTTTCTCTGGTCTTTCTTTACCTTTTTGGGAGCCTCGTACCTTCTGAGCACTCCCCTTCCCACAGCCCCTCCATTGCTGTGGAAAAAGGAGCTTCTTCTGGGTGCAGTTTGAGGGTACAGTCCACTGTGGCAAGGAAATTACAGAAGCGGGAGCATGGAGCAGCTGGCCGTATTGTTCTTGCAGTCAGGAAGCAGAAAGAGTGTTTGTGTTCAGCTTCCTTCTCCTTTAATTCACCCCAGGACCCCAAACCCATAAAACGGTGCTGCCCATACAGGTCTTCCCTAACTCAGTCTAGAAACTGAGTTCTAGATTCAAATTTCCTCACTGACATGCCCAGAGATTTGTCTTCGAGGTGATCCTAGGTTTTGTCAAGTTGACAGTCAACTCCTAGAAGTCAGTCTGTGAACCCTGTGTGTGTGTGACAGCCTGTCTCAAGAAGTTCGCTGGGAAGCCTTGCTCAAGGGTGTGTGTAGGTAGACATCGCATACTATCCCTGCTTTGTTCTTGCCTTTCTAGTTCTTTGTTTCTAATCTTTGACCACTGGAAGGGCACCTGAGGCATCATGTCGGGCAAACACGGATGTTGCGTTTGCTAGATATGGTCTCTCTGCCCTGTCTTCCTGCGTGCAGAAGAGGGAGCGAGAGCAGTAAAGTAGTTAGGGCTCCATCTGGGAGCCTTGTCCCCTGCTACGTCACTACCCTGAGAACCCTGGAGTATGGCCAGTAACCTCTCTGAATCTGAGAATGTATCCATAGCTTTGCTCTTTGAAACTAAGTAATCTGCAGGAAGAGAGTGGTTATACTCACTTTGCTGCTGCTGCAGCACAGCAGTCTTCAGATACCTGTGGTGATGTTTTGAGAATGGTGTTTTAGGGAGAGGTGAGTCTCACTAACCCCGTAGCAGAGACCATGGAGGCAGCTGAGGCTGGTGTGTCCAAGACTCTTTAGGAAGATGGCTGAGTTGGAACTCCAACTCCCAATGCTGACTTGCTTGCTTTGGTGACCTGTGCCTTTGCCTCCAGAGAAGGTGAGGACAGTGAAGGATCTTGAGCGTAGGCAAGTGGGATTCTCCATCCCACGCCATTTCAGAGAGCACTTGGCTCTGTAGCTGTGGAGATAATCACAGAATATGGAGGTGTGGTCATTGGCCAAGAGTATGGGCCACCAGATAGTCACAGCAGGTCCAACAGGTATTGCAGGTCAAAGCTGATACCGGAGTCATAGCTTCCCAAAGCCAGACATTGGAGGATAGGCCCAGGGTGGAGCTCAGAAGGACTTTGGCCTCCAAGTAAGGACAGAGTGCCTAGGAGTTGCCACAGTTGGAAGCTCCTTCGGAAGCATGAGGAGAGACTTATGGTTTGCTTCAGATACACAATTGAGTCTTATCTCAGCAGATTCTTCTCAAATCCCAGGACAAGCTGGGCAGAGGCTGGAAGCTTCGCAGGTGGTGTCAGGTTTATAATTGCAAATGTCAGAAGGGAGTGCGCAGCAGTCTGATAGCTGTGCAGGCATTGGGATCCCAGTTTCATTTGAATGCTGAACTCCGTTAGGTTATCACATCAAAGATGCCATCAATGGGCAGGCACCAGGATTGCTGTGCCAACAGTAAGAGGAGACGATGCTGCTGCTGCTGTGGTCACAGCACATCGGATCGCAGAAGCGTTACACAGGTAATGATGGCATGGTAGGGTCACATGGGACATGCACGTGCTTGCTTGTTGCAGATCACTTCCCAGGTCAAGTATACTGGTTAGTGTTCATCAACTGAACATAAACCTAGTCACTTTTGGAAAGAGAGAACCTCACTGAGGAATTGTCTCTATCACATTGGCCTGTGGGAGCTTTTTCTTAGTTAATAATGGATGTGGAAGGGCCCAGCTCACTGTGGGTGATGCCATCTATGGGTCCTGGGTTGTATAAGAAAGGCAGCGGAACAAGCTTTGAAGAGCAAGCAAGTAAGCAGTGCTCGTCCATGGCCTCTGCTTCAGTTCCTGCCTCTAGGTTTCTACCTTGGCTTTCCTTCATGATGGACTGTGATTGGGACGTGTAAGCCAAATAGACTCTTTCTTCCCCAAGCTGCTTTTGGTCATGGTGTTTGACATAGCAATAGCAACAAACTAGAACAGCAGGCTTTGTGCCTACCTGGCCTCATGCTGGGCACATGGAATGCCAGTGGATCCCATCAAATAGTTTGTGGGTGGACGGTCCACCCAGACACGAAGTTCTTAAGCATCTTGTACCAAGTGCTTCAAGCCTTGTCATGGTCAGTGCTGCTCACAGAGCTGACTCTCCAAGGCAGTGAAGTCCTCTTCCTGGTAACAGTCTATGATGTTAGCGTGCAGAAAAACCAATGTGCAGAATCTAGATTGTGAGATGAGGGTGTGGCGCAGAGGCAGAGCACTACACCTAGTGTGCACAAAGCCCTGCTTTAACCCCTGGCATAGCGGTTCTCAACCTGTGGGTTGAGACCCTTTGGAGCCGAACAACCCCTTCACAGAGCTTGCCTAAGACCTTCAAAAACACAGATGTTTATATTACGATTCGTAACAGTTAGCAGCTGCACTGTAATATGCACACCAGGGATCGGAAAGGCAGGGTGACAGATCAGAATTGGAGAAACAGAGTTCCAGTTGAACAGCCTTACAGTCTACAGACGATCCTAGTGTGTTCAGTCAGTGGCTAGCAAATCTAGCTGGTGTTTTATTCCTCCTATAAGCAAAGTCTCTGCTTCAGTCACATTTCTTAGTTATGTACCTTTGGACAGGTTCCTTTACTACATATTGTAAATTTCTTGGAGTGGTTGAGAATAGTTGTTTATTTTCTAAGGTGCATGCATTCGTGTGTGTGTGTGTGTGTGTGTGTGTCTGTGTGTGTGTGCACGCGTGCATATGCACCCGCATGCACAAGTGGAGGGCAGAGAGCAGCCGTGGAAGCCTTCCCCAGGAACACTGCCCACCTTCTTTGTACAGAGTCTCTCCTTGGCCCAGAGCTTACCAGGTAGGCCGGTAAGCCCTGGGAATCATCCTGTCTCCATCTCTCTAGCACCAGGATTGGAGGCACACACTACCATGCTCATCTGGCTTTTTGGCATTTGTCCTGGGGATCAAACTCAGGTTGTCATGCTTGGGAGGCAAGCACTTTATCCACTGAGCCACCCCCCAACCCCCACCCCAGTCCTGTTATCCCTACTTTTAAAGTCAATGTAAGGAGGGAATGTGAAAAAAAAAATCAAGAGCTGATAGCGGCAAACATCCCCTGAAAGCAGCCATGGTGGTGCCAGTTGCCGTGTCTGGAAGGCAGGGCACTTAGTTGAGTTGTTTTCTCTCTAGGAATGGCTGTGTCTCCTCTCTGTGGGCTGGGGTCATGGTGGAGGGATGCTGTAGATATCTTTGTGTCTTTTGATGTTAGAGACATCAAATATGACTTCATTGTTTCTGCTCTGGTAGCCCATGTCCCTGACACTGCCACCAGATACATTCCCACCACACACTGGCCAGGTGTGTGCTCACACCTGACAGCTGTACTCCCCCCCACTCGAGGTGGATGCGGATTCCTTTACACACTAGCCAGGAAAGGAAGGCTGTCTAGAACCTGGTTCTGATCCAGTTGGTCCTCTCTCCTCTCCTGCCTGTGTGGCCTGTGCTGGTCGCTTTTGTGGAGCTGTGAGACGTGGGGGTTGAGTGGGCCTTTGGAGAGTGAATAGGAGTTTCCTGCATGGAGCAGGAAGGAGGAGCCAGCACGTCCAAAGGCGTGGCTGCACATGTACAGGGCAGTGTCCAAGGTTCATTCTGGCCTGGGTGAGGCCTTGACGGTAGGGTGGGGAACAAGGAAATTGGTGCCAGACTGGCAGGCTGCAGGGTTGGGTGTGACTCCAGTGTGCAGTGGAGCAAGTGTCCCAGGGACCTTGGGTGGCTGATCAAGTTTTCGAAAGCCTACCCCTTTCCTTCTTTTTAGGCTGACATGTACCCCTCCCCCAGCGCGTTTTCAGTCTGCAGACATCTGACAGACTCCTTGCCTAATTGCTCAGGGCACAGAAGGCTTCCTTTCAGCTATTTGGCTTGTGAAGTGAGGACTTGGAAGGGGATCCGTCTGTTGCCTCTGTAGGAAGCCCCCCACCCCTCTGAATGCAGACTGACACCCCAGTGGATTTCCACGGAGCAGTTTTGATGTGTGGTGCCTGAATTATTAACAATGTGCAGCAAGCTAAAATGCAGGCAGATTAGCCGTGGCGCATCGGTGGGGTTGCCGGTCATCTCTGCCCCCACCACCTCCTGCTTCAGTCTGTGTGTCTTCTGCACCGGGGCGGGAGCCTGAATGCAGGTCCTTCAGCACATGTCTGCTGCCTCTCACCCGGGCAGCAGGGCTGTGGGACCAGACACAGTTTGGGTGGGCTACCAAGATGGGCCTGGCACTCTGTGGCTTCGTATCATCTGCTGTGTACAAGCCTCGGGGTAGACTCTGTGCAAGCAAGTATGGATGCCAGACTTGGGGAGCTGGCGCTGGGGCCATTGATTGCTTCCTGAATGCTGTTTAGTGAGACTGACTGCTTCTCTTGGTCCGAGAAGTTTATAATTCTAGGGCTCAAGTGACCAGCTGTTTCAGCTTAATATTTAGTGTATACTGGGAAGACTGTAGCTGCCTGGGAGCTCATGAAATGTTGCCTGGAATAAGGCTGGATTAGTGTATACACACACATTTAGTTTTTAATAGTTTCTTCATTTTATCTTATTTATTTTGCGAGTGTGCATGTGCACCACACTGCTTATGTGGGGGTCAGAGGACAACATTGGGAGTGGGTTCTCCTTTGACTGTGTGGGTTCTAGGGATGGAAGTGAGGTCATGAGCTTGGCAGCAAACACCTTTACACCAAACCATCTTGAGTGTGTGTGTGTGTGTGTGTGTGTGTGTGTTTTAAAATCGAAGAATCTTAAAACTTTTAGGCAAAGAAAGACGAGTTGTATAAAGAGTCATGGAAGTGTTTTAGTGTTGACCAGATACTCTCTGTCTACTGTCACACTCCGAGCTGTACACCAACACCGGGAATGGCACTTTAGGAAGGTTGATTTTAAAAAGTCATTGCAGGCACTGGTGAGACAGCTCAGTCAGTAGAGTGCTTGCATGCAAGCCTGAGGCCTGGAGTTTGGATTCCCTGAACTCACATAAAGAGCCAGGCATGGTGGTTTATCTATTATCCCAAGGCTGAGGAGGTGGAGACAGGAGGATTCCTGGGGTTCCTGGCCAGGCAGTCTAGCTGATCAATGTGAACTCCATCTTCAGGGAGAGGTCCTGTCTCGAAATATCGAGTGGCAAGTGATAGAAGACACCAGTGTCCTCAGGCCCCTATGTGCACCTGTATGCATATGTGCACCTGCACAAACATGTACACACACTCATACTGAGTGAATGCTGGCTTGGAGCATAGCCTGGTGGTACAGCACTGGCCCAGCGTGAACAACACCCACCCTTCTGTCCTCAGTGCCTTTCGAGTGCTGTGTGAGCCCTTTCATTCCTGGGACAAAATGTCTGGCAACTTGAAGAAAGATGCACTCTAGTTCACCTTGATAGAAGTTTCAGGTTTCAGTTCAAAGATCAGCCTGAAGGAGACAGAGCACCATGGCAGGAGGAGTCTGTGGTGAAGAAGCGGGAGAAGAAGAGGGAGAGGGATGGGGACAGGGAGGGTGATGGAGAGGCAGAAGGGGGCGGGGAGGGAAGCTGCAGTGGTCACCGTAATGGCAGGGTGTGTAGTGAGGGAAGGCACCTTGGGCCCACATGCTTTTAACTGTGCTTGCCTTATTCTCTTCTTGCTTATTCTTGTTACAGCACTGTGGATGAGGTGTCACTGTTTAATCTCGTTTTGCAGATTTGAGAAACCAAGGTCTAGACAGGAAACTGAAGTGCAAAGCTCTTGCCCTGTATGTTTCACATTGCTCTCCAGCTTGTCCCTTTGAGTGCCAGTGACAGGTAGTCCTGCAAACAAAAGGCCCCAGCCTGGAAAGCTGACAGGCTTAGGCTGGGATGAGCTCTGAGAACAACCAGTGAGAAGCTTACTGGCTAGGCCGAGGGTGCTGGATCTGCTGGGCTTTGAGCAGTGGATATTTAAGGGGTGGCTACTTGGACAGGGCTGGAGGAACAGAAGGGCATCATGTACCTGGAGGATGCAGGCAGAAGCCTGTGTTAGTAAGGACAGCAGTGTGTGATCTTAGTCCTGTCATGACGTCTTATGATCTTGAACTCACTGAGTCTCTGTTTCCCATAAGCAACAAGATATTGGCACAATATATAGCACAGGGGAGGAGCTATGTGGTTGCTGGTGCCGCTGCTTCTGTGTGGTCTGGTGTGAACATGCCACAGCTGGGAAGAAGGTGTTGAGCTTGGGGGCTAAATGATGGAGGCTGTTGACTGTCAGGCCTAAACAGCTGAACTGTGGCTGCACATGGGGTGAGACTGGTAGACTGGGAGGAATAGAGGCTTCTGGGTAAAGACCCAATTTCTATAGTCTCAGCCTTTCCTTGCTGGTTGATGGAGGGCAACTAGGGTCTCTCTACCTCTCTCTCCTTCCTTCCCTCTCTCCCCTCTTTTCTCTCTCCCTCCCCCCCTCTCTCTCTCTGTGTGTGTGTGCGAGAGAGAGAGAGAGAGAGGAGAGAGGAGAGAGAGAGGAGAGAGAGATCTGAGCCCCCTAAGGAAGACTGCTCTGGTGTGTAGCTGGGGACTTCAATGTGCAGACATCAGTACAGTTTGGCTGCCGTGGAGACGGCCAGGGCATGGATGTGCAGCACACATTGTCTTTTCTCAGTGGTGTCTAGGCAGATGGATTTGCAGAACAGCCTTCTCAGAGGTGCCTTTTAATGATTTTGCATCCTACTGATCTCATCAGACTGATTTTTCTGGCTGACAGGGTTTCTGGAGGAAGCCAAAATCGCTGGCCGAGTGCAGCAGCCATGGCTTTGGAGGTAGACGTCTATTCCCAGAGGCAGAAACTGCTGTGTTCAGCAGATAAGCCATGGAGTTACTGTGTCAGTCAGGCCCTGGTCTGGGCCCTGGGGATGCAGAGGTGAACCCTTTTCTGATGTTGCCTGAGAGTTTACCCAGGCACAGTGGCAGGTCTTACACAGACCACTCTGAGGGCAAGTACCATTTCCCAGGCCCTGGACACGGGCAGCCTACTTCGTTTCTTTTTCTTTTTCCTGCCTCTTATTGAAAGAGATTTTTTTTCACATAATACATCCTATTTATGGTTTCCTTTCCCTCTCTTCCTCCTAGTTCTTCTCCACATCCCCTCCCATTCAGATCTGCCGCCTTTCTGTCTCTCATTAGAAACAAACAGGATTCTAAAGGAATAATATAATATAATATAATATATATAATATAATATAATAATATAATATATATATGATAAAACAAAACCTAACACATTGGAATAGAACCAAACAAAAAAAGAGCCTAAGAAAAGGCCCAAGAAACAGATGCAGACATAGAGACACAGTTGTTTGCACACTCAGCAATCACATAAAACTCTTAACTGGAAGTCATAATGTATATGCAAAGGACTTGTAGGGTAAAACAAGACACAGATATACAAATAAAAAAATTAAAAATTAGATAAAAAAATAAATAAAAAAGTCAGCCCTGATAAGACGCTATGAGACAACCTATAAAGATGTCATTGAGTTTGTTTCCTGCTGACATCTAGTGCTGGGCCTGCAGCCTGCCCTTAAGAGGAGCTTGTTTCCTCAGTGAGACTGTCTGGGAGGAAACAATTGGAGATAGCTTCTGGGTTAGGGATTGGGGCACGTGTACTTCTGTTTCAGTTCTAGGACGCTCTCTGGTGCAGACTCACGCAGGCCCTGTGCGTGTTTCCTCTGTGAGTTCATGTCTTCATAGATCCTGTTGATTTACAGGTCCTTGTTTTCTTGCTGTTCTCCCTCCCTTCTGGCTCTTACACTCTTTCTGCCTCCTCTTCTGCTGCATTCCCTGAACCCCGAGGGGAGGGATTTGATGGAGACATTGCACTTAGGGCTGAGTGTTCCAAGGTCTCTCACTCTCTGCATATTGTCTGGTCTCTTGTTCCCATCTTCTGTAGGAGGAAGCTTCTCTGATGATGGCTGAGCAAGGCACTGATCTAGGATACAGCACAATTTCATTAGGAGTCATTCTATTGCTGTATTCTTTTAGTAGAACAGTACTATTTGGTTTTATCCTAGAACCCTGGGCTATCTAGTCTCAGGTTCTTGGTCACTTCAGCAGTGTTGGGTACGGGTTCCTAGCATGGAGTGGGCCTTTAGTCAAATCAGATGTTGGTTGGTTACTCCCACTAGCTTTGAGCCACTATTGCACTACCATATCTTGCAGGCAGGACACCATTGTAGATCAAGGGGCTAGGTTGACATTTATGTTTCTCCTTTAGTAACATGCAGATTCTCTTCCTGTACCAAAGATGCTAGCACGCAGGAGTGAGAAGGCTGTATGTAGGCAACGGCTTGAGTTCTCCATCTTCAGTGAGTGGTGTAGGTCTTGTCTTCAGCAACAGGGCTTTCCTCTCAGTTTGCGTAGAGCAACCTGTAGTCTTGGTAGTAGCCTGGGTTGTATGGAAGTTTCCATGGAGCTAGCATGGGTGTTCCAATTTGGCCTTCAACTCAATTAGATGTAACCCAGTTTTGGTATGGAAGCTTTATTTGATGATAAGAGATGTCCAGTTGGGGCTCGGTCTCCTCCATTATTTGGCGATTACATTTAGATCACTTCATATATGTATATATATATATATGGAAGCTTCTACTGTATTAGGTTTTTATATGATCCCTGATCCCTCAATTGGACCTTAATTTTAGCTGTTTCTCCCTGTATTCCCTCCCTCATCCTCCTATTCACTACCTCTTCCTACATGGTCTTGTTCCAGTAGCCCCCCATCCATCCATAACTATCTATGCTATTTCTCTTTCCTAGGAAGATCAATTGTCCCCCACCCCACCCCCACCTCCAGTCCCTTACTCTATATCTAACTGCTCTGGGTCTATGTATTGTAGCTTGGTTACTATTGACTTAATGGCTAATATCTACATATAAGTACAGACATACCATATTTGTCTTTCTGAGTCTGGGTTACTTCACACAAGATGATGTTTTCCTAGTTACATCTATTTACCTGCAAATTTCATAATATCATCTTTTTAACAGCTGAGTAATATTCCATTGTGTAAATGTACCACATTTTCTTTATCCCTTCATCTGCTGAGGGACAACTAGGTTGTTTCCAGTTTCTGGCTGTTATGAGTAGAGCAACAGTAGACATGGTTTAGCAGGTTTCTCTGTGGTAGGATGAAGCATCGTTTGTCTATATGCCCAAGAGTATAGTTGGATCTTGTGGAAGATTGATTTCTGCCTTCCTAAGGTACTGCCACTCTGATTTCCATAGTGGTTGTACAAGTTTGCACTTGTTCAAGTGCAACGGCTGAGTGTTCTCCTTATTCCACACCCTCACCAGCATGAGCTGTCACTTGTTTGATCCATCTTAGCCGTTCTGATGGATCTAAGATGAAACCTCAAAATCATTTTAATTTGCATTTTTATGAGGACTAAGGATGTTGAACATTTCTTTGTTTCTCAGCCATTTGAGTTTCCTTTTTGGAGAATTCTCTGTTTAGATCTTTTTAAATTGGGCTATTTGTTGATTTTTGATAGCTAGCTTTTTGTTGTTGTTCTTTATATATTTTGGATACTAACCCTCTATTGAATGTGTAGTTGGTTTAAGATAATCTTTTCATATTTTGTAAGCTGATGCTTTGTCCACATGACAGTGTCCTTTGCCTCACAGAAGCTTTTCATTTTTGTGAGTCCTCATTTATTAATTATTTATATTAGTGCCTGTGCTAACAGTGCTCTGTTAGGAAGTCTTCTTTGCCAATGAGTTCAAGGCTGTTCCCTGCTGTCTCTCCTGTCAGGTTCAGTGTGTCTGCTTTCATGGTGAGTTCTTTGATCCATTTAGAGTTGGGTTTCATGTGGGGTGATAAGGATGGCTTTATTTGCAGTATTTTATATTCAGTTATACAGTTTAACCAGCACCATTGTTGGAGGATAGAGACCCAAAGACTACTCAGCATGACCAAAGTCTGAATTAAGATTCTATATTAAGCTGGCTGGTGACTGCCTAGAAAGAAACACTTCTCACAGAGCAGCCTCAAATGCATATTACAGGGGGTGTTTAAAGACACAGAACACAGAAAAACTATATCCTGCTTGGCAGTTGCTAAGGGAAGCAAGCAAACAGTTTAAGAGGAGCCAAGAACATGCAGTTATCTGGGGCATTTTAACTCCACATTTTTAGAACAGGGTTAGATGCTTTCTCACAGGACCTTTCCTGGTATGGGTAGAAAAGGCGTGTGTGTGTGTGTGTGTGTGTGTGTGTGTGTGTGTGTGTGTGAGTTTCAGTTTAAATCAAAGATGGCTCCAACTGAGACAAGATAGAAGAACCTTTGCCCTGTTACACATTTGTCAAAGATGTTCTTTTTCTCCCCCAGTGTATTTCTGGCTTAAAAACAAATAGAACAAAAAACCTAGGTGTCCATAGGAGTGTGAATTATGTCTGGATCTTCAGTTCTAGTTAATTGATCAGTATGTCTATTTCTGTGCCAATACTCTGTGTGTGTGTGTTTATTACTAGAGCTCTGTAGTACAATTTGAGGTCAGAGATGGCGATACTTTCAGCAGTTTTATTATTAAGGATTGGTGTGTCTGTGTGTGTTTCCATATGAAGCTGAAAATTGACCTTTGGAGATCCTGAAGAATTGTATTGGAATTTTGATGGGTATTGAATTGAATCTGTAGATTGCTTTTGGTAGGATGGCCACATTTATTATATTAATCCTACTGGTCCATGAGCATGGGAGATCTTTCCATCTTCTGATATCTTCCCTAACTTCTTAAAGTTTTATCACACAAGTCTTTTACTTGCTTGGTTAGAATTACTGTAGGGAATTGTATATTATTAGAGGCTATTCTGAAAGATATTTCCCTGATTTCTTTCTCAGTCTGTTTGTCATTTGGATGTAGGAAGGCTACTAATTTTTGCATCAAATGTGTTTATCATCTATAGGAGTTTACTGGTGGGATTTTTTTAGGTCACTTATATATACTACCATATCATCTGCAAATAATAATACTTTGTCTTCTTCCTTTTCAGTGTGTATCCCCTTGATCTCCATCAGTTGCCTTATTGCTCTAGCTAAGACTTTAAGTACTATATTGAATAGGTATGGAGAGAGTGGACAGCCTTGTCTTGTTTCTGATTGCTTTGAGTTTCTCTCCATTTAACTTGGGATTGGCTATAGGTAGCTATAGGCTTGTAAATAGCTTTATTTTGTTGAAGTATGTCCTGTGTGTCCCTAATATCTTCAGGGCTTTTATCATGAAGGGGTGTTGGATTTTGTTGAAGGCTTTTTCTGCATCTAATGGGATGATCATATGTATTTTGTCTTTCAGTTTGTTTATATGGTGAATTCATTTATTGATTTATGTATGTTGAGCCATCCCTGCATCTCTGGGATGAAGCCTACTTTATCATGGTAGATCTTTTTGATGTGTTTTTAGATTCAATTTGCTAATATTTTATTGAGAATTTTTGCATCTGTATATATAAGGGAAATTGGTCTGTAACTCTTTTTGTTGGTTCTCTATGTGGTTTTGGTATTAGGGCCACTGTAGCCTTGAAAACAAATTGGGCACATCTTTCTGTTTCTGAGATGTACCGGCATTAACTCTTCTTTGAAGGTCTGGTGGGATTTTGCACTAAACTCATCTGGCCCTGGGCTTTGTGTTGTTGCTGTTAGATTTTTAGTGGCTGCTGCTATCTCACTAGGGGTTAGAGGTCTGTTTAAATGACTTACCCAATCTTGATTTAACTTTGGCAAATTGTATCTATTGAGAAAATTATCCATTTCTTTTAGGTTTTGAATGTATGTCCTTATGATTCTCTGAATTTCCTCATTGTCTGTTGTTATGTCCCCTCTTCATCTCTGATTTTGTTAATTTAGATCTCTCTCTTCCCTGAAGTCAATTTGGATAAGAGTTTGTCAATCTTAACTGCTTTTACCAAAGAACCATCTCTGTTGTTTCTTCGTATTGTTTGCTTGTTTGTGTGTTTGTGTTTTTATTGAGTTCCTCCTGAGCTTGGGTGTTTCCTGCTGTGAACTGCTTTTGGGTGTGATTTCTTCTCTTTGTTCTAGAGCTTTCAAGTGTGCTGTTAAGTTATCAATATGAGATCTCTCCAGTTTCTTTCCTTATGTAGGCACTTAGTGCTGTGAATTTGCTTTTAGAACTGCCTTCATTGTGTCTCATAAATTTGGGTTTGTGGTATATTCATTATTCTTAGTTTTGGTCTTTTCATAATGTCTCAGACTGCCTGGCTGTTTTGTGCCAAGATTTTTTTTTTCTCAAGAGTTAACATTTTCTTTGACTGAGGTATCCATTTCTTCAGTGCCTGAAATTCTCTCTTTCATCTCTTGTATTTTATTGGTGGGTCTTACCTCAGAAGTTTCTGTTTGAGTTCCTAAGCTTTTCATGTACAGATTTCCTCCAGTTTGTTGATTCTGTTTCTACTTTCAGATCTTGAACTGTTTTATTCATTTCCTTCCACTGTTTGTGATTTCATAGATTTCTTTAAGGGATTTAATTGTTTCCTCTCTAAAGACCTTTATCACATTCATCATGGCTATTTGAAGGTCTTTGTTTTGTGCTTCAGCTATGTCAGGGCCTACTGTGGTACGGTTGCTAGGCTCTAGTGGGGACATAGTGTCCTGGCTGTTATTGTTTGTGTTTTTATGCTGATGGCATCTGGGTTTGCAATGATTGTGATTCTAGGTGCTGATATTTGTTCTTGTCTTTGTTGGGTGGACATTTTGTATAAAGAACCTCAAAGTCATCTCAAGACACCCCAAGACCAAGTTCTCAGCACAAAGAGGTATATTTGTCCCAGAGGGACAGAGAACAGGGATAAGGGACAAAGACACGAAATAGAAGGGGACAAAGGAGAGAGGAGAAAAGGGGCAGAGGAGAAGGGGAAGGGATATTTGTCCCAGGAGGACAAAGGGTTGTCTCTGGATAGTGAGGAGTCAGATATCGCCCACAGGAAAATGACAGTTTATAAAGGTACAAGGGAAAACCCTGTGTTAGGATGAGGTGCTTAATTTTAATTGGACATGTTATAGGTGACTTAACCGGGGCTTTTGATTGCTGGACCTCAATAATTTGATATCTGAACCTTGGTAGTCAGACTCAGGAGGAGGAATTGGCCAAATGAGGGAATAGACCTTGGAGGCTAGCTTTAGGAATGTAGTAATCTAATGGTTTTTAACAAGACAGAGGGAATGGGGGAGGGGCTAGGCTTCCCCAGCCATCTTTGCCATGCTTGAAGTGGCTGAGTCCTTTCATTTTGTTAAATGGCTTCTGTCACCTTGTCTGTTCTCAGGAGGATGTGGTGGTGGCCCTGTGCTGGTTGGTAGGGAATTACTCTGGGATTCTACTAGGTGTGGCCACTGCGGGTTCCCAATAAAGTATGTTTCTAGGTATTGGGAACTGACACTTAGCAATAGACATGGCCTTGGGGGATGAAACATAGGGAGAAAATAGGGTGTCTCTCCAGGATCAGCTTAGTCCCCTGGGAAGAGGGGCAGAGAGCCAGGCGAGGCCATCATGGGTCGTCTGCTGCAGAGCATGGCCATGAGACTGGGGCATAAGCTTTGGAGGAGGGGAGGAAGAGTGAAGATGTGAAGCTCACCCACCTGCTTCGATGGCCTATTTTCTTCTCCGGCAGGCTCGGCTGCTGGCTTCTCAGGGAATACCTGCTGGAATTGGGGGCTGGGATAATGGGATGAGTGGGGAGGAAGGCTGGGGTGAGTTTGGGGAACTGGCTTTGGAGGAGAGGAGGGAAGGGTGAATATCTGCACTTAGCGTCCGTGGCAGGAGTGCCTCTTCAGGTTTCACAGGCAGCTTTTCTTTCTTTATATAGGTAGGCTATGGGAATGGTGCTGGGCGCCTATCTGAAAGCGTTTAGAGACATCTGAGCTCACGTGCAGGCAATACTGCCCTCTATTCTATGACAAGGGGAACCTGCAGGGCCTTAGGGCAGCAGCTATTGGGCTCTCTGCCTATCTTGCTTACCCAGGACTTGTCATAGGGCAGGTGCTTGCCTAGACTCCGTAGTGTATTCCTCTAAGGAATGTGAGTGAAACTGGCTGTGGAGGACTTGAGGGCAGGTGTTAGGTGATATAGGGAGGAAGAATCATTGTGGGGAATATGGCAACTGACGAGATCAAAGTGCAGATACCACCAAAGTCCAGCTCAGGGACCATGAATTTCACTGGGGTTACTTATGGGAATGTGGGTGAGGGGTTATTTACAGGAGCAGAAATGATTCAAAGACAGCTGCATCCCCAGAACCCACCCCAGCATGGGTGATGGCTCATGGATACCTGCAGGCGTGCGACTGGCTGGAGAGCATCTATTCTAGCAAGCTGCCCTGCCTCAATCTCTCTAACAGTTCTTACACTTATATAACCTCCAGGAGGGAGGGCTGTGGCGCAGCTGGCACATTCAGGGGCTTCCTGACACTTCTAAATTGTTTCCTCCCTGGGCCATAAGGAGCTTCCATACAGGATGGAATGTTTGAAATTCTACACAACACTGGGCCTGGGAATGGCCATGGTACTGTCTGCAGATGAGACAGTGTGAGGGAGAGCAAGAAGCAAGTCCCCCTACTGTAGTGTAGGGATCGCTGCAGCCCATAGCACCTCCCTCTGCCCTCTCTCCCCAGGCCTGGCTGGTACCCAGGACATGCTGCTGAGTTGTATTGGTTAAAAAAAAAAAAAGACAAGATTAGCTCCTGATCCTTAAGCAGTGGACTGTTCCTTGGACTCGCTCGCAGCAAGCCTGTGTGTGTGTGTGTGTGTGTGAAGCTAAGGGATGTGTAGAGATGTGATGTTGATGTGTGTTTCCTGCAGCCCGAGCAAACAGCCTGAAATCCTCATTTGTTTAGGAGAAACAAATGCAAAATGGCACTCCCTGCACAGGAAGGTCTGCTGGGCCAGAGTCGGCATCAGGGGCTGGAAGTCAGCTGGTCTCTGGATCACGTCGCCAGGCGACGCCGTTACCCTGCACTCAGTCTCAGAAAGGTACATAGAAGCTAGCAGATCATCAGTACTCAGCTCAGAGTTTGCTGGAGTCCAGCAGCGGGTCACGTGGTAAACGGTGATTATTGAGCTGTTGCAGACAGCAGCTAGAAAAAAATAACCTGCTCCTGGGACCCACTCCTCTGCAAGGCTGGCTTACAATCATATAGGATGTCCCTAGACCTACAGCTAAGGACAGTTTTATCACAAGAATTAGGGAAAGCCATACATAGTTGTGCACATGGATCCTACCTTGACTACAGGTAGAAGCTTGGCAAATGCTAAGTAGGAGGGTTGGTGACAGAAGGAGCAGTCTTTGAGGAAGATTTCCATTTTTGAATGTCTGCTCAATGCCAGTCACTGTGCTGAGGACCAAGACACTTCAGCAGGTGCTTATGGCTCTTGACTGGTAGTTGTCTCGATTGCAATTGCTTGTTTGTGTCTTTTTTTTTTCTTCATGCAAACAGGCTGTGATGGGGATACTATTCCTCCAATTTAATGGAAAATTCCATTCCATTTTAATGGAAAACATTGTATTTGGGGTATGGAAAATGCCTTGGAGAATATAGAAGAACAGATAAAAACCAACCCTGCACCCCTCCTACAGCAGAGGGGGGTCCACAAGAGGGTCTCAGATCATATTCCACTGTCACCCTAGCAGGTGGACTCCTGCCCCAGTAGCAACCTCAGTCCACACCCCTTGGAAGGAGCATCAGCTAAACACAGAGAGAGCTGAATGGGTGACCCTTTGATGACACATAGCATATCTAACAGACACCACTTGCAGCTTCCTTCCTTGTCCTCTGCTCCCAGAGGAAGATACCATTACTGCAGTCCTGTAAGGCAGTGTTTCAAAACTGACCATGACAATAGGCTAGACCACAGGCTCCCAGGGTTCACGGCAAGCCGTCCATCAGAACACCTCTGCTGGTGTTGACCAGCAGTTCCCTCCCTGCTTCTTTCCCCCTCTCAATGTCTCTCAACTCCCTCCAAGGCCAGTATACCGAGGTGATAGGTGATAATCTGAAACAGTTAGCAGAGACATCCTTGCTTTCATGGTAACCAACCATCCTGCAGGGAAGGTGGAGGGACTCCCAGACAAAGCTGGAATTGGTTCTGGGAGGTAGTGGTGGTAATGATTTCAAGTCCAGGCTGGCTGTGGTCTGAGAACCATTACTTGTTGATGCCTTCCCTAAGGTAGGATTGTTTGGTCAGTGGCCTGTGGAGATTATCTTGCTCTGTGGGGCACTGTGTAGAAGGTTATTGTTAAGGCTGAGCACGGGCAGGGTTTGCCCTGGACTGGGGTTACTCTGTTAACATTTTATTATGTTATCTGCCTGGGTGATGTTTCCAGGCTGGGGACTTAGCAGTAGGAGGTCTCCACAGCTCTGGAGATGAGGTTAGAGATCAGGTGTCTGTGGCTTGTGCTGTTGTGCCATGACTTGGGATGACCTTTGGCTTGCAGACAGTGTCTGCCCTGTGTTCTCCTACAGTCGTTTCTCTGAGCATCAGAGTTCTGATACTCCTTAAGGTGACAGTAGGCATCCCTCCTGACCATGTATCCACTATAAGGCATGTCCTGATGTCATCTCACCTTAAAGTCCTGGAAGTTCTGTCTACAGCAGATGAGCCTGACAGGGACTCAGTCTAGCTCATACACAGTGGCTTTGTAGTAAAAAAAAGCTGACTGATTTGCCCTGGCCATCCAAAGTCCAGTTTACCCACCTAGTCACCTGGAGTCTGGGCAGGCTCTGAGCTAGACTCTGGGAGGTCGATGTCAGCACAGGTCTGGCTGCCCCAGTGCATCTTGTCTGGTGGTAGAGACAGGTGGCATCAACAGCTCAGGGCTGTGAAAAGAGAAATGGAACTGTGGGTGGACAGGAGACTGTTCCCACCCTGCCTGGGCTGGGGGTGGCATTGGTAAATGTGTACTAAAGCAGGTGACATCTGAGTTTAATTTTGAAGTTGAGTAGGTGGTAAGGAGAAGGAAGACAGGCCAAGAAGAACGTTTTCCAGGTGTCAAGGCCAAACTGCACCAACAGTAGAAGCTTAAGAGGACAGTTCAGGTTCACAGATCCTTTAGTGAAGGCTGACTGGGCCTGGCTAATGGCTGAGTCAGGAGCCCAGATGTCCCTGTGACCCTGTCACCACCTCAACAGATATTTTTCAAGGGTTCTGTAGGCAGGAAGAATAGTCAGACTTTAAACTCCACTCATAAGGGCCCTAGGCACAATCACTCATGTACATCATTGGCCAAGTCTGTTCACACGGCCCACTGGTGCAGAGGAGTCTAGGAAGTGTAGGGAACCATGGAGGGGATTTACAAGGTAAACTCTAGTGAGCACCTTTGCAGGCAAGAGAACACAAGATAGCTTTCAACTCTGGCTCTGGAAGTACCTGCTCTGCTAGAAAATCAACAGAGACTCTCCTGCCCCAGGGTGCATTACCACTCACTTTTGAACACCAACCTTGTGTCTGGAAAGTGAACCCATGGGAGAAGGAAAGCCTCAGGGAACTTATGGACTCTGTGTTCTAAAAGGGTTCAAGTCAGGCCCTGTAATTTGCTTCCAAACAACTGGGCTCAGTATTGGTCACATCCCTTTATGGCCTACCCTTCCTCCCTCCCTCCCCCCTCCCTCCTTCCCTCCCTCCCTCCCTCCCTCCCTCCCTCCCTCCCTCCCTCCCTCCCTCCTCCTCCTCCCTCCCTCCCTCCCTCCTCCTCCTCCTTAGAGAATCATGTGGAGTGCCTCTCCTTATGGGAGTGGAACAGCTGTGTTTAGCATCAGTTGTTTGAGCCTTACAGAGAGCTTGCTGGCTGTGACTGTTCCCATGATCTTCCAGGAGATGCTGGTGAGGGCAGTGGGTGGGAGGGAGATCCAGCCATAAATATTCAGGAGCTCAGGTGAGTGGAGTCTGGTGTCCTAATCCTGGAGACCTTGCCAGCAGGGCCTTGACTTCATTGTCTCCATTTGGTTCCTCTGTGACTTGGTATGAATTCAAACCGATTCCCAATTAACAGTGAATGTGTTGGCCAGCTTTGCACAGGAGAGAGTCTTAAGAGTCAACACTTTTCTGTAGTGATTGGGTCTCATTTCAGCTCCACTCTGGCAGTTTCTGTCTCCATGGGTACATCTAAAGATTTTTCCACTTGTGATCCCTTTTTGATGGAGTAATTTTCACATGACCTTTAGTTTAAAGGTATAAGCACACAAATCAAATGTTTCATGATAAGTCATATGATATTTACTTTTAAACATTTTTTTTTCTTTTTGGTTTTTGAGACAGGGTTTCTTTGCATAGCCCTGGCTGTCCTGGAGCTTACTTTGTAGACTAGACTGGCCTCAAACTCACAGAGATCTAAATGCTGAAAGCAAAGGTGTGTTTTAAAGCCACCACTGCCCGGCTTTAAAACAATTCTATATGTTCATATAACTTTAGCATTTTAAAAAATGAAAACAGATTTACATATTAATGAGAAGGATGGGCTTTTTATTTTTACATAAGGAATTAAATATTGGCTGAATATTTGATACTGAGAGATGGAGTAGAACACCTCCGATATATTTTGGAGCTGGCTAATATTTTGATTTTGTAATCCTCAAAGCTTCAAATGCCGCTTTTCATAAATAAACATATCATACCAAATAACAAAAGCATGCTTAAGGCCACTTCAGAAGTTGTTGTGAATTCTGTCCTAATCGTGAGTCAAAATTCATTGAATGATTCTTTATGAAAGATATTAACAACACAGACAGCAATTAAGAAAATTTTCATTATGCTTATTTATTTATCGTATGTGTGCACATGCTTGGAAGTCAGAGGATAACTTGCAGGCACTTCTTGCCCTCCACCACGTGGGTCCCAGAGACTAAACTCAGCAAGCATCCTTACCGGCTCAGCCATCTCACTAGCCCCAGATAGGATTATTAAAAATCCAACATTGTAACACCACATAACTCAGAGACTCAGACACTAATTTGATATTGACATGCCAAACAATGAAGGTGGGAACATTTTAAAAGTTTTTGTTTCCTTTCTGGAACTCTTCTGTTTCAGGAAGAGCAGACAATACAACAGCCGTGAGCTGGAGCCTCGGTGTTCCCTGCAGCCTCAGTGGGCATTGCATGGTGCAAAGTGCTCAGAGCCAAGGCTGCAGTGACACCATGTGATTATGGTTCTGGTTAGATTACGTTTTGGGTTGTGTGAATTCAGATACTATTGTTGTTGGTTTCCTCCTGGCTCTCATGCCCAGTTTCAGGACTCCAGGATGGAGCAGTGGCCTGCTGTGAAGCCACTGTGCTCTGGGAGGTTGAGTTAGAGCTGGTGTCCTTAGCTGCTATCTGCCCAGTTAGTTACTATCCCGGGTTCCTTGAGTCTTCTTAGTAACTGATTTCATCTGCTACTCTCTTTCTGCCTTTTGTAGTTTAATGTTTCTGTTTTAGGAAGCTCAATTTGTTCCTCTCTCTCAAAACTGTTTCAGGAGCAGCCCAGAGTTTGCAGCATGTATTTAGAAGCTGTCTTAAGTCCAGTCTGGAAGAACAGTACACTATAGCATCTGCATGGGTCCTCCTTCCTCTAGTACGTTGTGGGGTCTGGCTTGCCGCCCCTCCCCCTCCAAGCTGGAGCTGCAAGCATCCAGCGCACAGTTCTTTCTGCTCCAGCAAACTGGTGGCTGTCAGATCAGTTAAGAATAGAAACCTCAAGTTTTTCCCCTGTTTACTCATCCCCTCTCTAGAGGTCTTTTATTAAATGTAAATCATAGTTTTACAGTATCATCTGGTTTTCATTTGTTTGGTCTCGTGTTTAGTCTGAGGACTTTTTTGTTTGTTTGTTTTTGTTTTAGACTGTGCAGCACTGGCTGGTTTGGAACCCTTTGTAGCCAGCACTGGCCCCAAACTCAGAGTGATCCACCAGCCTCTGCCTCCCAAGTGCTGGGTTTAAAGGTGCACATCACATGACATGTCCAGCTAGACTGGGTTTTTGACTCATTGTATCCCTCTGTGAATCCTTTTTCTTAGCCTTCTTAAAAGGGAGGTCGGTGTGGCTTGGCTAATGCTTTGACTTTTGTTTCTCTTGAGTTTTTAGTCTCTGAAAATGCCACAGATGACTGAAACACAGGTTGACTTTCCCCTCTAAACAGTATTTTCTCTGTCGTCCCCCCCCCACCCCCCAACACTGTCCCCTCCCCGCCACACACATCATTTCTGCAGAGACGTCTGCTGAATTCTTATTGTTGTTTTTCTGTAGCCAAGATATTTCTTCTTGGTCTTGTTTTAGGATTTTTCTTTCCCTTCATCTTTGGTCAGCTGCAGCTTGGATGTGATCTACTCACTCACATGCAGGTACGATTTGTGTACCTATGGTTGGGTGTCTGCCGTTAGTTGGAGAAGACTGCACACAGTTTCACATAGTCATGTGGTTCTTTCTCTCATTCTTCCATTCACACCTGTGTTGGCTAGTTTTAGATCAACATGACACAAGCTAGAGTCCTTTTAGAAGAGGGAACCAAGGTTAAGACGGTGTCCTCACCAGATTGACCTATGAGGAAGCCAGTAAGTAAGCACTCCCCACTGCCTCTGCATCAGCTCCTGCCTCCAGGCTCTTGCCCTGCTTGAGTTCCTGCCCTGGTTTCTGTCAGTGATGGAGTGTGATGTGGAACTATAAGCTGAAGCAAACCCTTTCCTCCTCAAGTTGCTTTTGGTGTGTTTGAGCACAGCTATTAGCCTAGCTATAATACACTGTCTCCTCAGTGTTTTGCCCTTGGACAGTCTGGTCTCTTTCTCCATTAGCTTTCCATTGCTTCTCAGTTTGAAGACACTGTATTAGCATCTGTGAGCTCACCGACAGACTCTCTTCAGTTTGGGAATACACCATTGGTGCACCTGTGAGCTCATGGACTCTTCAGCTCTGTTCAGTCTTACAAAGAACTTGTGGAAGGCTTGTTTGAGTTCTTCTGTGATTTTTTTTTTTTTTTTTTTAACTTGGACATCTCATTATCCCTTCCTGGATTTTTCTTCTCTGCTTACAGACCATCTGTCTGCCATGCTGTTTGCTTCATTCTCTGAGGCCCTTTGCATGTTATTCAGAGTTACTTTAACATCTAAGTCTGGGTCTGGTCTTTGGTATCTTGTCAGGAGCTGGGCCTGATGCGAAAGGAACAGGAGCTGGTACTCGGGAAGTGGTTCTCTGCTCCGGGCTCTCTGTGGGACATCGCTTTGCCCTATGACCTCAGTCCTCTGATGGAGCTAAGAAATTTCCTTATTTTCATTTCGTTTATCTATCTTTAGACTCCAAATTTCTTATGTGTTGGACTAGAAACTGCATATTCTGTTCATCTCTCCCAACATCTTCTCTTCCTTCTTTCCTCCATCCCTCCCTCTCACGTGTCCTCCGCACCCTCACTGGGCAGCACATCAGCTTTGTGGCCACGTGGCAGGTATTGCCCCGACTGGAGCTTCTCTCGTTTGGTGGGCAGCAGGAGGGGTTTGGACTGGGCCCTGGGTGACAAGGTCTGCTGCCCAGAGACACGCCCATTCAGAGACCTCAGCTGCTTATCCTGTGCTTTTGGCCATAGTAGGATGATCATCAGGTCAGCTCCAGTTTGCATTATGAGCTGTGTAACCTGGCGCTTGGCTGGTGCGTGCCTCAGTTTCTTCATCTATAACATGGGTGACAGAGTTTTATCAGAAGGAATAGTTAACTCTGGGGATGAGCCATCTGTTTCAGAGTGCGGCACTGTCATTGGCTTGTGGGGTGCAGTGCACACACAGTGCCTCCTGCCTCCTGTCCTGTGGGGTGTAGTGCACACACAGTGCCTCCTGCCTCCTGTCCTGTGGGGTGCAGTGCACACACAGTGCCTCCTGCCTCCTGTCCTGTGGGGTGCAGTGCACTCACATTTCCTGCTGCTTCCTGTTTTCTGCCATGTACTTCAAGTGAGACCCTGGAATTCCTTTAGAAACAGCACCCACAAGCTGCACAGAGGTCTGTATGCTATGGTTCCCAGAAACACTGATGAGGTCCTGCATTCTCAAGAGGCCAGGACTAGAACAGGGTGGCACAGTGTGGTCCTTTGGGGGCATGGTTTAGGAGTTGGCTAGAGATGTCGGTCAGACCCCAAGGATGGTGAGACTCTATCCATAATATCTTCCAGGTGATTCTATGGTAGCTTCAGTGAGCTATGATAGGCCAGGTTTGTGAATGGTAGGCCTTCTGAGAGTGAGGCAAGTGTTTAGCCCGGGGATGCTGAGGCTAGGGGGACACTTGCTGTGTGTTTACTCAGTTTCTCTTCTCCCCCGAACAGAGTCGCCAGTGATGGTGTGCACAGAGAACGAGTGGAACCCTGCACGACTGCTTAGCACAGCAGAGCTGGTAGCTGTGCTTCCTGGTGGGCGGGCGTGAACCTCAGGACCAGTTCAGCGTCTCACTCCAAGAGGAAACATGTCTAAAAAGGGCCGCAGCAAGGGTGAGAAGCCCGAGACGGAGACTGACTCTGTGCAGATGGCCAATGAAGAGCTACGGCCAAGCTGACCAACATCCAGATCGAGTTCCAGCAGGAGAAGAGCAAGGTGCGGTGGGGCCTCTGGTGCCACCTGAGGCTGGGCTATGAGCACTGGGCTGTGAAGGGTGTAATCCCAGGCCTGAGCCTCAGCTGCCCCTTTGAGTACAGGGGGCAGCTGAGAAGACCACGTGGTGGTAGTTTTCTACCTCACACTGCCTGTGACCTTGGTGGGGCTGTGAATTTCTTTATGTTTCAGCTTCCTTCTTTGTAAGATAGGGGTCATAGTAGGGGCTGTTGGCAGTGAAGAGCCTGACTCTGTGACAGGAGCATTCTCACCCTGTACAGCATGTATAAGCTTTGGAACCTGTTGGAACAATGCCTGGCTGGGCACCCACATCCTTCAGGAAAACAGTCAAGGCACAGCTCTGATGTCAACACAGTACTGTCAGGAGACTCCAGCTTTCTGGTTCACAGACCTGGTAGCTCCCTCTGGTTTAGCCAGACCATCTTCCTGATCATGAATGTGTGACTTAAAGTCTCCCAACACTTGTTCTGAGCTTGCTGGAGATGAACTAGTTGAGGGCTGTCCCAAATGTCTGAGATAACAGCTACAGGGGAAACTCCACTGCCGTAGTCTTTGCTGTGGGAGCTCTTGTGATATGGGAGGGTCTGAGATCCCTCACGGCAGGGAAGTCACAGCCTCAGGATGGATTCTGGGCGAACTGGTCACAACACATTCACATCGGAAGCTGAGAGCAGTTAGCATGGGCCAGTGTTCAGCTTGCTTTCTCCATTGCTATGCAGCTCTGGAGAGCCTGGCAGGGTGCTCCCCACCACACAACAGTCTTCCCATATCACTTAACGTAATTAAGATAATCCTCCCAAGACATGCCCAGAGGCCCCTCTTCCAGTCGATTCTAACATCTGTCTGATGGATAGTTAATCCTAACAATCACAGATAGGATTTGGACCCGATAGAATGTCCTCATTTTATACTAGTCTGCTCATTACAGGTCACCTTGCCAATCTAATGCATCAAGGATGGCATTAAGTTTTCAACAGCCCCCATGAACAATCTGAGTGTCAGTTGGGCACAGGGTGGGATGGGTGTCTGGCTGGTAGGGTAGAACTCGAAGCCTGAAAAGGCTCAAAGTCCGAGGTAACATGGGGAACAGTGATGGCCGAGACATGAAGATCCTGGCTGTAGCCTGCCAACGATTTATTCAATCTCACAGCAACTAGTCCATATTATACTATCCATTCCAAGGCTGGAAACTAGCCTTGGTCTGCAGAAGTAAGTCAGACCTTGACCCCAGCCTCAAGGGGTTGGTTGGCCTTGGTGCTCCGGTGGGGTGGGAGTCTTGTTCCCAGGCCTTGGGTGACAGGATCCTGGGCTCTTGCAGTAGCTGCTGTTACAGCTCTTAGGTCTTGGATGTTGGGACCCTTAGCTCTTTGGACTTGAGAGTTTCCTGAACCTCTGCCAGCCCCTAGAAACTGCAGCCTCTGGCCTTTGGCTTTGGAAGCCTGCCACCTTCTTCTGCTGCTGTCTTTGCTTTCTGCTTTCTTTGTACTTCCAATATCCTGAGCTGTCTCCTGCTAATCAGCTCCAGGCTGTCTTTGCCCCACCACTCTGTGACTGTGCTGGCTTTGTGATGATGATGCTGTCCCTACCACCAAGGCAGCAGCTGTCACCACCTCTGCTACCACACATATCTGCTCAGCCTGCCTTACCCATGGTGAAGTTGACAGGAGACAAGACTTCTCAGTAGAACCTCTCACAACACCAGGGGGCAGCACAGGAGGGTGTGTACCCCTGGGTCAAAGAGTGAGGGGTACAGTCAGGTTGTGTCCTGGAGGGGTCATGGCAGGGAGTGGCATGCAAATGTGGCATTAATAATTTTATCAACCACAACACTACTTCCAGCTCTACCAAGGCCCAGTTACAGGCTTTACACTGCCTCAGTAACCAACTTTCTTGTGTGAGGGAAGTGCCTTCCTCTAGTGAGACAGCTGCAGGGTGAGCCAGGTCCTCTACAGTTCACAAAGCCCCAAGGCTGAAACCTGTGTGTTAGTTACTCTTCTCACTGCCGGGACAACAAAGATTCTGACATAAACAGCCTAGGGGTGGAGAGCTTTATGGAGGAGGTCTTTATTCTGACCCACCTTTTCAAAGGACTCATCCATCATGGCTGGGGAGGTGTGCAGAGAAGAACCAACAGTTAATGTCAGGGAAGCAGAAAAAGGCTTGCCGGAGCCTAGCTGGAGTCCTCCCTTTCCATCTTAATCCATCTGGGCCCACAGCCCATAGGATGGTACCCTCCAGCTGCAGGGTGGGTCCTGCCCCCTTAGGTAGTCCTCTACAGAGACATCCTCACAGACAACTTTCACAATCCTCATCTATAGGGCGAGTCTAAAATTTAGTCAAGTTGATGGTGAAGTGTACCCATTGTCAGTTTGACATGCAGACACCTCCCCTTAAACCATAGCATTCCATCCTGGACCCCCCCAAAGCTCATCCATGTCCATCTCATGATGCAAAATGTGTTCAGTCTGTGTCTATGAGTCTCCAAAACCTTAACCCTTCCAACACTGTTTAAAAGTTCCACGTTCAAAGCCTCTGTGTGAGACTCAAGGCAATCTCTTAGCTATGAACCCTTGTAAAACCACAACAGACCTTTATGTTTCCCAAATATAATGGGCCAGAGCCATGAAAGGACCGTGGGAACAAAGCAAAACAGACTGAATCTCTGAAGGGCAAATATGAAATCCTGTAGTTCCACATTTAGCTCATGGTGTCTCAGCGTGAGCTCTGAGGGCCTTGGCCAGCTCCACTCCCATGAGCTGTGTCCCTGGTTGGCTTCCCTTGTTTCCTGCAGCCTTTCTCAGCAAGTGTTTCACAATCCTGGCACCTCAGACACCCTGTGTCTGTATTGTGCCTTAGGCTTCACATGTTGTTGGCATAGAGACTCCTTGAAGGGACTCTTGCCTTGCAATGCATTGTCTGGCTCCCCAGACTTCCCTTAAAAAAAAAAAAAAATTCCCTTGAGCCCTGTCACTCTTGTATTCTGCATCCCCGTAAGACCACGTGGATTGTGCCAAGGCCTCCAGCTTGAGTAGACCTGGAGCCATGGCTACTGTACCCTCAGTGCTTCGATAGCTGTACCGAGGAAAGCACTTCCCGTCTCTGCTGTGTGTGAGCAGGTCCCCAGCTCCTGGGTCCTCTCCAGGGAATGAAAGTATTCTCTCCACATTTCTCCCGGAAATGCTCACAGTCATATCTAGATGTGTTCCTCATCATCTCGGAGAGAATTCTAAACCTTGTCAGATGGCCAGTAAGGCAATCAGTTGTCTGAGGCAGGTAGGCTGGAGCAGGATCCGATTCAGCTGCAGTGTTCCTTGTGTTTGGAGGGTGCTGTCCTTCAGGCATCCATGGACGGTTTGAATCTTGATGCCCTGACAGTAAATTCACCGGGAGAGCCCCAGTTCCAGCTCTGGGGAGGTGACGAGTGATGGATGGCGCCACGTGTTGTTTCTGCGATTGCGTGTGATGTCAGGAGATACTGGTCTCATGCATCTGCCTCAGGGCAGCTCTTTTGCATCCAATCCCATACAGGTCTGCCAGGCACTCTGGCACAAGGTAATAGTGGTGCCAGTCCTCACTGACTCAAGTTCCCTGCCTATGGGCACTAAAAAAGAAAACCCCGCTAAACTGTTTAGAATCTTCCTTGGCTTTCCTTGGTCTTTAGTTTCTTGTCCTTCCTAATACAGTTCAGAATTGAAACGTCCTCAAGGTTTAGCTCTCCAGAGAAAATCATAAAATACTGTGTGAAGGGAGATTCGGGAATGGGGTTGGGGTGGAGGGCAGAATTGTGGGTGTGGCCTGCAGGGGAACTAGAGGGTGGAGACAGGAAGAGTATTGAGCTGAGGCTTCTCCTGAAGGATCTGACCCTAACCCTGCCACTGTTGTGGCTGCAGGTGGGGAAGCTACGGGAGCGGCTGCAGGAGGCCAAGCTGGAGCGCGAGCAGGAGCAGCGTCGCCACACGGCCTACATCTCGGAACTCAAGGCCAAGCTGCACGAGGAGAAGACGAAGGAACTGCAGGCGCTGCGCGAGGCGCTCATCCGGCAGCACGAGCAGGAGGCAGCGCGGACCGCCAAGATCAAGGAAGGTGAGCTGCAGCGGCTGCAGGCCACGCTGAATGTGCTGCGCGATGGCGCCGCAGACAAAGTCAAGACTGCATTGCTGGCCGACGCGCGCGAGGAGGCGCGCAGGACCTTTGATGGCGAGCGCCAGCGGCTGCAGCAGGAGATCCTGGAGCTGAAGGCTGCACGCAAACAGGCGGAAGAGGCACTCAGCAACTGCATGCAGGCGGACAAGGCCAAAGCCGCGGACCTGCGTGCTGCGTACCAGGCGCACCAGGATGAGGTGCACCGCATCAAGAGAGAGTGTGAACGCGACATCCGCAGACTGGTACGTGGAGTCCTACCCTACAGCACCCCTCCCCTCAAGCACATGGGGACTATATGCTCCAGGCAGGCACTGTTGGAGGTACAGGGGCGTCCACAAAGTCCTGGCTGTCCCTAGGGTGGTAGTAGGTTTAGGATGGCAGGGTTCTCCTAGGGTATGGTTCTGAGAAGATCTGTAAATTGTCAGGAGCTCATCTCTATGTGAGGCTTGTGGATGGGAGACTGAGGTGCTGTAAGAGAGGACCTCAACTGCAGAGGAAAGGCAGGAGAGGTCCAGCCCTTCATTCACTTGAACTGGAGTGGGCTTTACTTTAGGGTGAGACCCAGGGTTGCAACATTCAGGGAAATGTAAAGTGCCCCCACCTCCACAAAAAAGGGAGTGGGGTGAGAGCCATTAAGTTTATTTGACTCCCATTCTTGAGAGGAGACCTTCCCAGTACTAATCACCACCAGCCCCAGCCTGTCTAAGTCTGAGCAGGTAGAGGTTTTGATTAAGAGGTGAGTGGCACTTTGAACCGTCTCTGTGGTGACAGGAAGGAGCAGTGCTCAGACTGGGCCAGCTCACCCTGGTAATATTCTTCTCCCATCCAAGCACTAACCAGATCCAGCCCTGCTTAGCTTCTGAGATCAGACTTTAAGCGTGTTATAGCCGAAGACTGGTAATAGTCTTCTTAGTCACTGAAGGGATATGGAAGGTCAGGGGGCCTGTAGGGAATAGTGTCACCTTCCACAGTCCTAGTAGTCACAGGAGATGGGGCTCTGTATATGTATGGGACTGTGATAAACAGCTGTGTGCCCCCCAAGACCTGGGCAGCCTGCAGCAGGGTGGCACAGCGTACTAACACCTCAGCTGCTTATATTCTCAGACTGCATGAAGTGGTGATGTTTAGGAGAACCACTGCAAAGGCCAAGGCTGAGTTAGGTGCAACGTAAAGAGGCCGTGTGCACACTGCCTGAGTGTAGCCAGCCTGGTGACAAAGATTTGAGGACCTAAGTCAGGAGGTCACCCTGACCATACACAGGAGCAGCACTTAACAGTGAAGGGTTTGGTAGGAAAGCCTAAAATTTCAAGACGAGGCGAGGAAGAGGCAGGCTCCTAGCTCTCTGAGTACACAGACCACCCAGGCAGCCCACAGTGTTGCTCTTCGGGAGGCGACATCCACACTTTAATTAAAAGTCATCTGCACTTCAAAGTGTGAGGATTCTCAGTACTAACTACGTCAGTCCACAGAGCAAAGCATGCTATAGATGAAAGAAATACTGGAATCAACCATCTTTTGAACTGTCTTGTCAGGCAGACAGGCGTTCATTTCCAGGAAGGAGTCTGGCAAGGTGGCTCAGTGGGTAAATTACTTGCTTGTAAGCCTAATGAACTGAGATCCCAGAGAACCTCGGTTGAGGAAAGGACTGGTTACGTCATACCACAGCCCATGGCTTCAAATATAATTGTGTATAAACACACAATGATGGTAATAGTAATAAATATTAAAATTTCACCTCTCAGAAAGCAGAGCAAGGAAAACCATAAAGAGCAAGAATTGCTGAAGATAAAAACCAATAAAGAAATCAAGTTCAGAGAGGGGAGGCCCTTGGTCCCAGGGAGGTTGGATGCCCCAGAGTAGGGGGATGCTGGAATGGTGGGGCAGGAGAGTGTGGGTGGGTGGGAGTGCACTCTCATACAGGCAAAAGGGAAGGGGAGGGCAGATGTGGGATGGGGAGGTGGCGGAGGGGTAACTAGGAAGTGGGATATCATGGGATGGGGCGTTGGTGGAGGGGTATCCGGGAAGTGGGATATCATTTGATATGTAAATGAATGGAATGATAATAAAAATTGAAAAAAGAAATCAAGTTCAGAAATGAATCAAAATTGGTAAGTTGATGCACTGTTCACAATATGTATGAAGGGGACAGAGGCTTTAAGTCACGGGGGATGGGGGGTAAGTCATGGGAGAAAGGGATGCTGAACTGAAGACACTTTGGGTAGTATAGATCAACAGTAAGGTGTACTTGAGAGGAAGTGGCCGCTACCCCACCCAGATCAACCCTGTAGGATAGACTGTCCCATAGCTGTGCAGGAAGTTAAGCCGTAGCTCACGGTACTTCCACACTTAAGAAGACCCTCGGCCTGGCGCCCTCACAGGAAAGTCTTCTACTTATGGAGGAACTAATGAATCCTTATTGCATCAGCTACGAGGCTGGGCGCTGTGATCCAACACCTGACAAGAAGCTTCTTGAGGAAGGAAGGACTCATTTTGTCTCACAGTTTTGGGGTGCAGTCCATCTGGTGAGGAAGGCCTGGTGGCAGAAGCAGGAAGCAGCTGCTCTCCCTGCACTCACAGTCCCTGAAACAAGGAGAAATGAATACCAGTGCTCAGCTGACTTGTGTTTACTCAGCCCAGGAACTCCACCATGGGGTCCCTGCTGGTCAGAGTCCTACCTTAATTAAACCCCTGGAAACATCCTCATAGACACATCCAGAGGTGTGTCTCCTAGGTGATTTTAATCCTGTCAAGTACATGATTACCCACACAAGTGAAAATGCATCCAGGAAATAGAAAGGTATTCAAAGTCCTTATGATCCAGCACCAGTCAGAGTCCAAAGCAGTGACATGGGAAGACCTAGGGAGGGAACATTCTCTCTTAAGAACTTAGTCATAAGAATGCTAAGTAAGTATTAACCAAGAAAGACCAGGGCTCTATGGGAAGGCTAATAAATCTTGGATCAGGTTAACTATGAAAAGATGTAAAAATCTGCTTGTATTTACAGATTTAAAACCAGAATGTTTTATTTAATCTACACATCTATCTATCCTATCCATCCATCCATCCATCCATCCATCCATCCATCTCCATCCATCCATCCACTCATCTATCTATCTATCTATCTATCTATCTATCTATCTATCTATCTATCTATGGTGTTTGAGATGGTCTCTCTTTGTAGCCTTGACTGGCCTGCAGTTTGCTATGTAGACCAAGCTGGCCTCAAACTCATAGAGATCCACTCATAGAGGCCACCACATGCGCAGCCTGTGGCAGTCTGGCAATGTAATAAAGGATTAAACCCCATGTGGTCATTTTTGTTGATGCATTCAGAACATTTTAAAATTCAGCTTACTGGCAGACTCTTAGCATGTCTGGATTAAAATGGAGTTGGTCTAATCTGATAAATCGTTCATTTGGAACTCTGCTAACAATGTTTGCCATAAATGATGAACCAGTTAAGGTTTCCCACTCAAGTTCAGGACCAAACCAGAGTGACCCTTACCACCACCTCTTCTGTTCAGATTGTACTAGCCAGGGGGACGGTATACAGAAGACCCAGAAGAAGTAAGTTCTAAAGGTTGGATGAAGGGGAGCTAATTACATACGAATGATGCGAGATGCTGCAGAATCCCAGATCTATTCCAGTTGCCTCAGTCTGTTTTTTAGCGTAGACTGGGTAATGATGGAAAGGAGAAAGCCAAGGTTGCCACTGGGTTCTGTGTCTGACGAATCCCACAGACCAGTCCCTGTTCCCAAGATGGCATCCTGAGAGCCATGTCATCAAACAGTGGTTGGCACAGGATGGCAAAAGGGAGGCACACAGTGGCTTCAGCCTCTCCTACAAGGTCATCAATCTCATGACTTCTCAGAACTAACAAACAATTTGTCCAAGCTCTGATACAAAGTAGACACAAAATACCTTTTGTTTCTGTGTACTAGCCGTGGACTCGCTAGAAGGGGGAGAACATTTAAGAAGCAGGAAAAAGACTCCAGGAACAACTGTAAGGCAAGTTGTGCAGGAGTTCTGCCAGGCTAGAAGCCTTGCTGAGAAGGCTTAAGGGAGAGCCAAGTAAACAGTTTGTATTGATGAGAATATCCATGAAGGTAAGTGCAGCTTCCCAGAAGCTAAGCTGACTTATTTTCATGGACTTGTGTGTGTGTGTGTGTGTGTGTGTGTGTATGTGTGTGAGAGAGAGAGAAAGAGAGAGCGAGCGAGCGCATAGGGGGTGTGTGGAGGTGTGTGGGTTTGACTAAGCTTTGTCTTACTCCGTTCTCATATTCCCAATGACAAATAGATCAGTTTGATTCCCTAGAGTTCATCCAGGGGAACCAAAGAGTTTGAGTTGTGGCAAGCGTGTGGGGTAACCATAATACAGCTGCACTGGTGAGTTTGTACCCAGCATGGATGGTGGCTTCTCCGTGCCTGTGTAGATGATGACCCTCTCAATAACAACCCCACACCTGGATGTTCTAGCCCCTCCCTGAGGTCCTAAAACCAAGTTCTTTAGGACAGAGTTGCATTGGAGGAGTGGCTGGATACTCGGGGAGGGTTCGGTGACTGTCCCTGCCCTTCTATGTGAGGATGTCAGTGGTCAAGCCCAGCTGTGATGAACTTTTGTGAATAGCTGTGGCAGACATATGAAGATGGTGTTTATCTTGGGAGGGTATCGCTGTGTAGCACGGACATTGGCAAACAGATTCTAGGTTAGTACTGAACATTTAAAGGGGTTGGAATGGCAAGGGTGTGCGTTTGTGTATCGTGTGTGTGTGTGTGTGTGTGTGTGTGTGTGTGTGTGTGTGTGCAGCTTCCTGTTTGCTAGACAAGCTTCCTATCCCCAAGTAGGAACAGAGGGGTCTAGAAAGAGACCTGTAGATATGGGATCATTGACTTAGGAGCAGGCTAGCTCTGTGGTGCAGTCAGGAAAGGATGTCGTTTTAGTAAACAGCACTGGGACAGTGTGGTATCTGTAAGGAATTGTTTCTACTATGACATATTTACAGCCAAGACACCTCCTACGGTCGCTGGAGTGGCTCAGTTAAAAAGACCAGTAGTCCCTAGAAATCACTGGAAACCCCATGTCTCACATATGGGAGCCTTGTGAAGCAAAGCAATCAGAACAGGCCTGCTGGTGTGGGAGTCCAGACCCAGCCCACAGCACTCTCTGGAAAGGGGAGGGAACAACATACAGAATGGGAACTCAGCTGTCTCGAAAGCTGTTCAGGCAGGGAAGGGAAGAATGCCTAGGAAGACGCACTTAGGTTTACCTGTAGTTTAAACCTCAAGTGACTGCTTGAATAAGGCACTGCATGTGCTCAACACAGTGAAGAAGATGTCTGACCCGGGGAAGGGGAGACCTGGGCCATGAACGGATTCACACTCCCGTAAATCCTCCTGTCTTACCTGAGGCATGAGACTTTGATCCAGAACAAGCAACAAACAAACAAAGACTCAGCTGAAAGCTAATTGAAGAAATAAGTTGAGGTACAAGAAAATTCATGCCAGAGGATGGTAAGAAGAAAGGGTCCTAGATGTTTGGGTGTGACAAGTAGGAGAGAGAGGGCAGAAGTAAACAACACATCTGAGCACAGAGAAACCAACCCCATTAAACAAGTGCCCACTTTCCCTGAAGGACAAAAAAGAACTGCTATGCACATAGGAAATTAATAATAATGTGAATAATGGCATATTCAGTTAAAGGAATGGTGTAGAAGAGAGCATGTCTGGTGTGTACAGGCTCTTGGGTGACTCTAGACATGTGCCAGGAGAAAAAAGTAACCCAAACCTGAAGGCAAAGCCACCCTATGGTGCGACTGTATCTCTACCCCGAGGAGAAGGGGAAAGAGGAGGGTGCATTGGAGAAACAGAGCAGAAGCTGCCTGCAGGTGGGTCTGTGACGAAGACCCACAGGAGCCGCCCTGGGTGCTTGCTAATGTTTTCTTGCTTGCCCCAGGTGGGTGCATCAACTCAAAGATATTCAAGACAGTCGTCTGCCTGTACAGTGCTTGTAGATATCTGAGCAGAACTTGGCAAGTTCTGGGGTGACTGAGATCACGTGGTAACTGGCTATACAGAGCTGCACCATGCAGGGACTCTCTCCCGAGGTCTGTCGCTCCCTGAACAACTGCACCACCTGCCCGTGCAGACTGGGCCATTGCCTGAAGCTTTGTGGACTCCTGCACCAGCAGACACCTCCAGCAAGAGGTTAAGTGATACAGAGAAGGAAGATGCATACACGCAGGGTTTTTGACAAGTGGATATAGCACTCTGCTGTCTTCTGTACTGATTCTGAACCAATCAAGACCCTAAAGTGTCAGACAGAGGAGAAGGAACAAGTCACCGTCATCACTAGCAAAGCTGGGCCAGGGACTAACAGGTTTGGTAAAGGCCAGGACTGCTTGTAACTTCTTGTTCATGTCTAGACTCTGCAGCAGCCTATTGGATGGAAAACCTGAAGCTGCAGAATAGGTGGTTATGCACGGCCTGTCTCCCATGGCCCAGGAAGAGAAGAAGATAAAGGGAAAGCCGTCCATGCTCTGACCTTCATGCCTTGGCTCCACGGAGTTGAGTCACATCAAGGGTAGTCATTTCCTCACTCCTGGAAGCCCAGACACTTTGTTAGGAGTGCTCCCCCTGACCTCCCCCCTCCGCATCCCAAAAGCTCAGGCATATAGACTTTGGCTTGTTTGTTTGCAGGGGCTGGGGACCAGCAGAAAGTTAGGCAGATGCAGATATTGACTGGCTCTGCTAATTAGAAAAGCAGAGTGCCTTTTTGTACAGCTGGATGTGGGGACCAGTAAGGCCTGGGGCCAGGGCTTCCCTTGCCCATGTGACCCCCTCTCCACCTTTAGTTGGCGTCACTGACAGACTAGGGGGATGGGATGGCTATGGGAAATGTAACCCAATGACCTTTGGTCTCCAGGCAGAAGCTGGAGGTGTGCTGAGTGCTGCTGGATTGGGCTACTCAGTCTAGTGAAAGACATGGAAGTCACCATCCCACTTGACTCCTTCCTTGAGCTGAGCACCTGGATGGTCTCAAGAAGCAAAGAGCAAGGACCCTTACCAATTGACGATGGTGGCACCCACTTCTTGCCCCAGTGAGAGGTCACCAAGTACATACATGGCACAGGGCTCAGGGCCTTTGTCCTGGCTCTTCCATGTCCTTTGCTCATCTCCAGGCCTGTTATGGCTGCTCTTTAGCTCCTGTGTCAGACATCCTCTGAAGAAGACCTCATGCCCTGGGTCCTCTCTGTAAGGCAAGCTGCCTGAGAACCCCACATAGACTAGACCCCAAGCCACCTCATCACCCAGACTCTTCTCCATCTTCACGGTGGCCTGTCTCACTATTCTTGGGGATAGGAGTCCAAAATCAAGGCAACATCAGCGTCATGCTATCTCTATAGCTCTGGGGAAGGCCCCCATCTCTTCCAGGTTCTGGTGGCAGCTACCTGTCCTTGAAGCTCCTTGGAGTGTGGCTGACTCCATGCAGTTTCTGCCTTCACCCCCACATCTCCTCATGTCTGTACCCTGCTGTGCTCTAAAGATGCCAGTCCTTGGATTTGGGGCCCATCCTAACCTATAGGTGTCATTTCCATGTCCATCATTGTATCTGCACAGATCCAATAGCCAAGTAAAGCCGTGCTCTGACTCTGCAGGCTAGCATAGCATTTGGGGGACACTGCTCACCACTACAGGTGCCAAGCTTGACAGCGAGAGTGGCTGTAGCAGTAGTAGCTCTGCCTCTGCTTTTTCAACCTTCCACTTTGCAGAGCAGTAGAGCTCACAGAGTTTCTAAAGACTGAGGTAGGTTGCTGCCCTAACTGTGATTTCCACTGCCTTGCACATCCTGGGGTCTGCCTTCCAGAACCAGTTTTGCAGTGTGGAGAGGAGGGGAGGGCTGGGAGGAGCCACCAGGTCTCTCCTGTCAATCAGGGCACACTTGCCTCTCTGAGATCAGGTTTGTGGGTCTTGGGTAAACCAGGTCTATTCCACAGGACTTTGAAGGGAAGACAGGCCTATGCCTTGTAGTGCTGAGAGAGTAACAGTGGTCACAGGCTGATGACCTGCTGGTAAGAACCCAAGTTCTATTTGTCGTTGACAAGAAATTCCCCAATGATCTGACCTGAAAGCTTTAAACCCTTGGTCTCCTAGGGTAGGGCTATGAGCTCACTAAGGGCCCTTAGTTCCAGGACAAGCCCTAGGATGCTAAACCCAAGGTGTCACAAGGACTATGCGGACTTGAAGCCTCTGGAGGAGGGTCCTTTCCACCTTTCCTAGCTCCTGGGGTGGCCCATGGTTCTTTGTTCCATGGCTGTGCAACTGTCTTTGTAAAGAAAACACATCCAGAGATCCCAGAGAAGATGGAGATTCTGGGTGACACTCTAGCCAGGACCCTGTTCTCACAGAAATACTTCCCTAATGGTTGGTTTCACATGAATAAGTTGAAGGATGGTCTGGGGTTCCTCTACAAACCTTCTTCAGTGTGATTCCCTGCTCTGCCTAGCCTGCCATGAGAAGCTCTGTCTCCTGTTTGGTGTGCTGCCCCAGGGAAGGCTGGATTTGACTGGAGTAAGCAAGGGTTAAGTGTCCCTCTGTACTCAAAGAGAGAGCCTGGAGATGGGGTCCACTGGAGGTCAGGCAGGGTTTAGGTGATTCTGTGACTCTGGGATTCAGAAGTATGTTAGGTTTGGGAACATAGATTTCTGCATCAGTTGGATGTAGGATAGAGCCAGCCAGGAACATCTTGGTGAGGGAGTGGGAGGCAGGAGCAGCCACCTCTGGAAGAAACATTGAAAGGAAGCAGGATGGCTGCCCTGCTTGGGGATGATAGGGAACTGATGGGTTAGGGGAGCCTTAGGACGCTGAGTGGCAGTGGGGAGCGCCCATAACTCTGTAGAGCCTCAGACCTAGGGCTGTGTCTTCAGTGTTTGTGAGATTAGAGGTTTTGTGCTGCAGACTCTGGCTGCCCCACTCCAGATCACTCCCAGTTCAGTGGACCCAGCCCCAGCATCAGTTCAGAGTCTGGCAGGGACCGCCCACCCTGGTCCTGAGCCCACACCTGATGCCCCCTTTTCTTCCTCTACCAGATGGACGAGATCAAAGGCAAGGAGCGGGTGATCCTGGCCCTGGAGAAGGAGCTTGGTGTGCAGGCCGGGCAGACCCAGCGGCTGCTCTTACAGAAGGAGGCTCTGGATGAGCAGCTGGTCCAGGTCAAGGAGGCAGAACGCCACCACAGCAGCCCAAAGAGGGAGCTTCCTCCTGGCATTGGTGACATGGCGGAGCTTATGGGTGGCCAGGTGAGGGGTGGTGTCTCCTGCTCGTCATAAAGAAGACCACTTACTTACATCCTTCCTCTGCTGGCTACTGTCCTACCCAGATGGCTGGCTCTTCTCTGGCCTTCCCTACCCTCTCACACTCCACTCCTCCCCGAATCCTTCCCACTTTACTGATATTCAGTGTGTGCCAGGCCCAGCACTCAGCACTGAGAAGATGTTTGTGAAGAACTGGCTGGCTGAGCCTGCTGTGACTGGAGTTGCAGAAAATCTATGGAGGTCTCAGAGGGCAGGGTACACTGCTGGGGCTCTGCAAGGAGGAAGCCCATGGGCAAGTCAGAGGCCGGAGACCAGCAGGGTTTCCTCAAAGAGCCAGGGCAAACATCAGCCCAGGAGGTGTGTGTGTGTGTGTCTGTCTGTCTGTCTGTCTGTCTTAGGGGTAGCAACTACCAGGCCCTTAGAAAAGATAGGCAGTTGAAGCAAGTCTGCCTTCCCCCTTTCCTCCCTCCTTCCCTCTTTCTTTCCCTCTCTCCCTCTTTCCCTCCATCCCTCCCTCCCTTTCTTCTCTCTGCCTCATCAGATGTCATGAATGCTCTGTGCCGAATGTGCATTAGGTGCTGATGTTTCAGAGTTGAGCAAGACAGCGGGCTGTGGAGGAATGTACTAGCATATTCGAGAAACCACAACAACACGCAGTAGGTCTTCATAAGTTCGCAGTGTGGGTGGGAACTTCAGCTTCAGCCTCCTGGCTGGTGTTTGAATCCCACTGAGGATTTCAGTCTCAGGCAGGTTGAGGTGAAGTGTCCCCAGGACAACGGAACAGGTGTGTCTGTCTGTCTGCCTCCTCGTTGAGCACATGGTCCTCTAGGCAGGACCGTCTCTGCTGTGTCTCATGGGGTCTCCATAGGCTCCATAGAATCATCTGAGCTTCTTCAAAGTTTTTATTTTTAGGATCAACATATGGACGAGCGAGATGTGAGGCGGTTTCAGCTGAAAATTGCTGAACTGAATTCAGTGATTCGGAAGCTGGAGGACCGGAACACCCTGCTGGCGGATGAGAGGAACGAACTGGTAACCGCCCAAGACACATGTCTGTGGACATGAGGAAGGGACTAGGACCAGGAGTGGATGCTGAGGGGGCAACTGGTTCTCTTTACTTTCTTTCCAATTCTCTCTCTCTCTCTCTCTCTCTCTCTCTCCTCTCTCTCTCTCTCTCTCTCTCTCTCTGTGGTGTGTGTGTGTGTGTGTGTGACACTCATGGAAGACATCTCTTTTCTTATTGTCTGTGTAGGGATCCATCCTTAGAAAACAGTTGGGGAGTCAATGAGAGAGGATGCTGGAGAGGGTGACCTCTGCAGGGTTTTGCAATATTTACAACAGAAAGTGACAACAAACACAGACATTCAATACCAAAGTCTCCTCGCAGGGTCTGTGGGAGTTTCCAAACTGATGCCTCACAGCAACAAGGAGCAGATGTTGCCGACAGGGAGACTCCTTGCATTAAATCGCAGGATGGAAGCGGCATACAGCGTAGGCTTTGGAGTTGTTTTGGATACAGAAAGCTGTTCCTTTAGGCGGTGTGCTTGTGGATAGCTCGATTTTTCCTTTATTTACTTGGCATTAAAGTTGATACATCTCTATTTTTAAAAAGGATGAGCATGCATGCTGGTAGTTTAGTTGCTAGAGTCTTTGCCTGGCATACAGGAAACCCTGGGTTTCATACCCAGCACTCCATAAATTACATGTAATTCCAGCCTTTAATTCCAGCACCAGAGGGGTGAAGGTAGGAGGATCAGAAGTTCCAGGTTGTACTTCAACTTGTCTCAGGTTGTGAGGCTAGCCTGAGCTAAGGTTGTGAGGCCAGCCTGAGCTACGTGACACTCTGTCTCATCTCTCTCTCTCTCTCTTTCTCTGTATGTGTGCACACATATGTGTGTAATGAACACAGACTAATTTAAAACAGATCTTTTGTAAAACTAGTATTTGCACGAATATGCTTAATTTTGCTATAGAAATAGCTAACTAATTTTGTTTTTAAAACTTCTCTCCTTTGTCCTTCCCTCCCTCTTTTCCTTTCTCTCTCTTTCTTTCTCTTTCTCTCTTTCTTTCTTTCTTTCTCTTCTTCTCTCTCTCTCTCTCTCTCTCTCTCTCTCTCTCTCTCTCTCTCTCTCTCTTTCTTTCTTTTCCCCCTCTCTCTCTTCTTCCGTGTGCCAGATTACTCTTGTAAAGGGCAGAAATCAACTTTGGGAACTTGGCTTTCTATTTCCACTGTGTGGGTTTGGTAATGGACTTAGGTGAGTGTGCTTGGCAGCGAGCACCTTTGCCTGCTGAGCCATCTTGCTGGCCCCAGTAAGCTACTTTCCATTGTTGGGGGATGGGAGGCTGGGAAAAAGTAACCCAATGCCTTTTGGTCTCAGGGAGAAGTGGAGGGGTGCTGGTGCTGCTGGATTGGGTCCGTCTAGTAAAAAAAAATGGAAGTCCCCCACTTGCTCCCTTTCCCTTTAGCTGGGCCCCGGATGGTCCAAGAAACAAAGAGCAAGGCCCTTCAATTGAGATGGTGGACCCCTTCTTTCCCCGTGAGAGGTCCCAAGTACATACGGGAAGGGGCCGGGGCCCTTTTTCTGGCTTTCCATGTCCCTTTTTCTCTCTCCGGCGTTTTGGCTGCTTTTAGCTCCGTGTCAGACACCCCCTGAAAAGACCTATCCCCCGGGTCCTTCTGAAGCAAGCTGCTGAGAACCCCCCCTAGACTAGCCCAAGCCCCCTCATCCCCCAGACTCTTCTCCATCTTCACGGGGGCCTGTTCCTATTCTTGGGGGTAGGGGTCCAAAATCAAGGCAACCGCGTCATGCTTCTTTGGGGTCTGGGGAAGGCCCCCCTTTCCGGTTTGGTGGCAGTTTTTTGTTTTAAACTCCTTGGGTGTGGTGACTCCATGCAGTTTCTGCCACCCCCAATTCCTCTGTTGTACCCCGCTGTGCCCAAAGATGCCATCCCTTGGGGGTTTGGGGGGCCCTCCTAACCTATAGGTGTTTTTTCCATGTCCACATTGTACTGCACAGCCAATACCAATTTTTCCGTGTTGACTCTCAGGCTAGATGCTTTGGGGGGGAATGCTCCCCCTTTCGGTCCAAGCTTGACGCGGGTGGCTGTAGCTTTTTTTTGCTCTCCTCTGCTTTTTAACCCCCTTCCACTTTCAGAGAGTAGATCACAGGGGTTTTTTAAAGCTGAGGTGGGGGTCCCTAACGTGATTTCCATCCCCTTTCCACCTGGGGTTCCTTTTAAAAAAATTTTCAGTGTGGAGAGGAGGGGGGGGCTGGGGGGAGCCCAGGGTTTTCCTGCAATCAGGGCACACTTTCCTCTTGAGATCGGTTTGGGTTTGGGGGAAAAAAAGGTCTTTCAAGGCTTTGGGGGAAAACAGGATCCTTTTGGTGAGAGAGTAACAGTGGTACGGTGATGCCCGGGAAGAACCCAAGTTTTTGTGGGTTTACAAAAAATTCCCCAAAAAGATTGACCTGAAAGCTTTAAACCCTTTGGGGTTCCTGGGTAGGGCTATGAGCTCATAAGGGCCCCCTTTGTTCCAGGGCAAGCCTAGGATGTTTTTCCCGGTGCAAAGGGGCTATGCGGATTGAAGCCGGGGAGGGTCCTTTCCCCCCTTTTCCCGCCGGGGGGGGCCCAGGTTTTTTTGTTCCTGGCTGTGCAACTGTTTTTGTAAAGAAAAACAAGACCCCCGAGAAGATGGGGGATTTGGGGACACCTACCAGGACCGTTCTCACAAAAACTTTCCCAATTGGTTGGGGTTTTTAATAAGTTAAGGATGGTCGGGGGTTTTAAAAAAACCCTTCAGTGGGTTCCCTGCTCTCCTTTCCCCGCCATGGGAAACTCTGTCCCTGTTTGGGGTGCTGCCCCAGGAAGGGGATTTGACGGAGTAACGGGGGTTAGTGTCCCCTGTATAAGGAGGCTGGAGGGGGTCCATGGGGGTCGGCAGGGGTTTTTTTTATTCTGTGACTCTGGGATTTTAAATTTTTGGTTTTTGGGGAAAATAGTTTCTGCATCAGTTGGAGTAGGTAGGCCACCGGAAATTTGGTGAGGGAGTGGGGGAGGGCAGCCACCTTGGAAAAAAACTTTTAAAGGAAGCAGGTGGCTGCCCGTTGGGGGGGATGGGAACTGTGGGTTGGGGGCCTTAGGCGCGGGGTGGGATGGGGGGCCCCATAACTCTGTAGAGCCCCAGACCCGGGTGTTTCAGTGTTTTTTGAATTAGGGTTTTGTGCTGCAGATTGGTCCCCACCCCGATCCTCCCCCTTCAGTGGCCCCCGCCCCGATCATTCGAGTCTGGGGACCCCCCCCTGGTCCTAGCCCCACCTGATCCCCCCCTTTTTCCTTACCAATGGACGAGATCAAAAGGAAGGAGGGGTGACCGGGGCCCGGAGAAGGAGTTGGTGTGCAGGCGGGGAACCCAGGGCCTCTTACAAAGGAGGTTGGGGCAGTGGTCCAGGTCAAGGAGGGAGAAAAGCCCCACAGCAGCCCAAAAAGGGGCTTCCCCTGGCATTTGGGACAGGGGGGAGCTTAGGGGGGCCAGGTGGGGGGTGGGTCCCCTGCGTCATAAAAAGCCACTTTTTACCCTTCCTCGCTGGTACTGCCTACCCAGATGGCTGGCTCTTCTCGGCCCTTTCCCCACCCTCACACTCCCCTCCCCCCAACCTTCCCACTTTTCGATATTCAGTGTGTGCCGGCCCACTCAGCAGAGAAGATGTTTGTGAAGAACGGGGTGGCTGACCTGCTGTGCTGGAGTTGCGAAAATCATGGAGGTTCAGAGGGCAGGGTACACTGTGGGTCAAAAAAGGAACCCCTGGGAAATAGACCCCCGGGCCCCCGGGGGTTTTCCCCAAGAGCCAGGGAAACATCACCCAGGGGTGTGTTTTGTTCTTCTGTCTGTTTGTCTGTCTTAGGGGTAGCAACTACCAGGCCTTAGAAAAGATAGGCAGTTGAAGCAAGTCTGCCTTCCCCCCTTTCCTCCCTCCTTCCCTCTTTCTTTCCCTCTCTCCCTCTTTCCCTCCATCCCTCCCTCCCTTTCTTCCTCTCTGCCTCATCGATGTCATGAATGCTCTGTGCCGAATGTGCATTAGGTGCTGATGTTTCAGAGTTGAGCAAGACAGCGGGCTGTGGAGGAATGTACTAGCATATTCGAGAAACCACAACAACACGCAGTAGGTCTTCATAAGTTCGCAGTGTGGGTGGGAACTTCAGCTTCAGCCTCCTGGCTGGTGTTTGAATCCCACTGAGGATTTCAGTCTCAGGCAGGTTGAGGTGAAGTGTCCCCAGGACAACGGAACAGGTGTGTCTGTCTGTCTGCCTCCTCGTTGAGCACATGGTCCTCTAGGCAGGACCGTCTCTGCTGTGTCTCATGGGGTCTCCATAGGCTCCATAGAATCATCTGAGCTTCTTCAAAGTTTTTATTTTTAGGATCAACATATGGACGAGCGAGATGTGAGGCGGTTTCAGCTGAAAATTGCTGAACTGAATTCAGTGATTCGGAAGCTGGAGGACCGGAACACCCTGCTGGCGGATGAGAGGAACGAACTGGTAACCGCCCAAGACACATGTCTGTGGACATGAGGAAGGGACTAGGACCAGGAGTGGATGCTGAGGGGGCAACTGGTTCTCTTTACTTTCTTTCCAATTCTCTCTCTCTCTCTCTCTCTCTCTCTCTCTCCTCTCTCTTCTCTCTCTCTCTCTCTCGTGTGTGTGTGTGTGTGTGTGTGTGACACTCATGGAAGACATCTCTTTTCTTATTGTCTGTGTAGGGATCCATCCTTAGAAAACAGTTGGGGAGTCAATGAGAGAGGATGCTGGAGAGGGTGACCTCTGCAGGGTTTTGCAATATTTACAACAGAAAGTGACAACAAACACAGACATTCAATACCAAAGTCTCCTCGCAGGGTCTGTGGGAGTTTCCAAACTGATGCCTCACAGCAACAAGGAGCAGATGTTGCCGACAGGGAGACTCCTTGCATTAAATCGCAGGATGGAAGCGGCATACAGCGTAGGCTTTGGAGTTGTTTTGGATACAGAAAGCTGTTCCTTTAGGCGGTGTGCTTGTGGATAGCTCGATTTTTCCTTTATTTACTTGGCATTAAAGTTGATACATCTCTATTTTTAAAAAGGATGAGCATGCATGCTGGTAGTTTAGTTGCTAGAGTCTTTGCCTGGCATACAGGAAACCCTGGGTTTCATACCCAGCACTCCATAAATTACATGTAATTCCAGCCTTTAATTCCAGCACCAGAGGGGTGAAGGTAGGAGGATCAGAAGTTCCAGGTTGTACTTCAACTTGTCTCAGGTTGTGAGGCTAGCCTGAGCTAAGGTTGTGAGGCCAGCCTGAGCTACGTGACACTCTGTCTCATCTCTCTCTCTCTCTCTTTCTCTGTATGTGTGCACACATATGTGTGTAATGAACACAGACTAATTTAAAACAGATCTTTTGTAAAACTAGTATTTGCACGAATATGCTTAATTTTGCTATAGAAATAGCTAAACTAATTTTGTTTTTAAAACTTCTCTCCCTTTGTCCTTCCCTCCCTCTTTTCCTTTCTCTCTCTCTTTCTTTCTCTCTTTCTCTCTTTCTTTCTTTCTTTCTTCTTTCTCTTTCTCTCTCTCTCTCTCTCTCTCTCTCTCTCTCTCTCTCTCTCTCTCTCTCTCTCTTTCTTTCTTTCTCCCCCTCTCTCTCTTTCTTCCGTGTGCCAGATTACTCTTGTAAAGGGCAGAAATCAACTTTGGGAACTTGGCTTTCTATTTCCACTGTGTGGGTTTGGTAATGGGACTTAGGTGAGTGTGCTTGGCAGCGAGCACCTTTGCCTGCTGAGCCATCTTGCTGGCCCCAGCTAAGCTACTTTCCATTGTTAATGCACAAAACTTTTGGAAAATGCCCCATGATCTTGTTCCTCGTTCTAATCTTGGTTATGAAGGGACATGTATTTTCACAGGTTTAGCAGAAACAAAATGACTTTCTTCTTAGTGTACAGCTGCGATCAGACTGTATACTCGTTAGGTTTCTACTTCTTGCTTGAATATTCATGAGCTGAGTAAATACTCATGAGTCACATTGGTAATTTACTGAATGTGTATCAAACACGTGGGCTGCCTGAACAAGTTTCAGGCAGAAAGAGTGAGGTAGTCAGCACCTGGATTCCCCATGGTGCAGTGGCTCCTGACCTGGGTGGCTACACACTTCACTTTAGTAAACAAATCCACACCCAAAGGGTGTTTCGTTTGACTTTGCACTTGTGAAGTGGGATTTTTTTCTAATGCTCTGCAAGGTGTCCTTTACACACATAGATTTATCAGTGAAGTCATCTTCATTGATTAGTGGTGATCTTTTCATGGTTGTCTTGGACTTCATAGTGTGGTAGTGTCATAGCTACCCCTTTCTGGTGGCCATTCAGGCCGCTCCTGGCTTCTTTACTGTTATAAATAATGCAAGAAGCCCCATACCTGTCTTTACTTTAGAGGGTCTGTAACTATCCTTTCTTGGGTGAGAGCAGGAATAGAAGTGACTCACAGGTCACATGGTGCCTTTGGTCTCTGACAGACAGCATCCGAGTATTTAGTTTTCAAAGGGATTGACGGTGGGTGCTGGGGTCCACCTCTGTGCTGGATTCCTGGTACTGTGATTGTGCCCTTAGCGACGACAGGCCACCTCTCTGCTCACATTCTGGTGTGCAGCATGGCCCTCCTGGGTAGTTGGGGGGGGTCTTAGTAACTGAGCTGAGAGGGTCAGAGCTCATTCAGGCTCATGGGGAGGGCTTGGTCACATGGCCGCCACTTTTGTGGTGCTGACATGGGGACATTTCAGTTTCTTTTACATGTGGCCCATTGTAAAAGCTTTGTGAAGACAGATGCTCATCGTGAGTCTGAAGCAGATGAGGCTGTTACTTCAGTTTTGTAGATGAGGAAGCAGGCTGAAAACTTGGCCATAGCTGTGCAGCTGGACAGTGACCAACCCTGCAGTTGCACTTACTGTGCTCAAAAGGAAAAGGAACCACTTTTAACCACAGAGGACTCTGCCCCTCCTCCCTGGTGGCCACTGTGACCTCTCACTGGTCACTGTCCCACTAATCTGGCTCTCATACCACAGGTTGTTTTAGAAGGTAGATGTGACCACAAAGATTTTCCCACTCAAAGATGTTGGGAACTGGGGTGAAGACCAAACGGGCACAAAATGGACAAACGGACAAAGACAGGCACAAAGGGGTTTCCAGAGGCTGAACGAATGACAGCCTGGAAAGACACACCACCTTTCCAGGGACTGTCGATCGGAGGTTGTAATGAATCCCTCTAGGCTGTAAGGCTACACTAAGGACTGAGCCCAGGGCTCTTGTCTGCAGGATGTTGCCCCGTGGCCTGCCAAAGAGGGGCCGGGAAAGACTAGGTGGCTGGCTGGATTGACCTCTGGGGGGGTCATGCTCCTGAAGAGGGACCATGTTGAATCTCTGCTGGTCTTGCTGGTGGAGTGTGGCCACCCATAGGGCTGTGCAGCCCCCTGACCTGAGTCTGTACCCGCCTCAGCTAAAGCGCTCTCGGGAGACGGAGGTGCAGCTGAAGCCGCTGGTGGAGAAGAACAAACGCATGAACAAAAAGAACGAGGACCTGCTGCACAGCATCCAGAGGATGGAGGAGAAACTCAAGAGCCTCACGAGGGAGAATGTGGAGATGGTGAGGCCCAGCCCTGGACTCACCCAGCTTCCCGCCTGGCTAGATCCTGCGGTCCATGCTCTCTACCCGCCCTGTGACACCTCAGCCTAGGCTCAGTCCCAGCTGCCCTTGTTCTCTCCACATCTCTACATGTGTACTGCCGGAGTGCCTGCCCCATCCCCTGTGGTTCCCAGAGGAGGGAAGGGCAGAATCAGTAGGGCAAACTTATCCACTGGATGGATTATAGCCCATGGCTGGCTCATGCTTCCTGGATTCCTCTCGAAACAGTCACTGCTGAAAGGGCTGCTCATGGGGCCAGGTTTTTTCCTCTAGCAAGGATGAATGGTGTCTGTGCTCTGGGTGGTTTGTAAGCTGCTTTCAGGTCCATTGATTAGATTGCCCATTTCACAGCTTAGAAGACTGGGGCTCAGGTATGAGTGTGGGCAGTCTTGTGGTGGGGCGTTTCCCTGCCTATGTTGCCTTCTGGCTTTCAGGGATCATTCAGAACATCCCCCACCCCCTGCCCTGACACCCCGTCCCCTTCCAGTGAACATCACTGACCGCACCTGGCTTGGCCTTGGCCTGAAGCTGTGTATTCCTATCTTGGGACCAGGCGTCTGTCACCCCCACCCCGAGCCCCACAGCAGTGCCATCTTTCACACTGTAGCACACCGAAGCACCCTCTCTCCTTCTGGCTGCAGAAAGAAAAGCTGTCTGCTCAGGCCTCGCTAAAGCGACACACATCCCTGAATGACCTCAGTCTGACCAGGGATGAGCAGGAGATAGAGTTCCTGAGGCTGCAGGTGCTGGAACAGCAGCATGTCATCGATGACCTCTCTCTGGTATGTTGTCACTCTTGGCCAGGATGTCACCACAGGAGGCAGAGTCAAGAGTGGGCATCAGGGTGGGAGTGGGACCTGACAGCCCAGCTTCAGGCACTAGGTCCCCTGTGATCTCCAGGAAACAGCCTCAGCTTGGTTGAAATGAGATCAGTGCTACCTGGGAACAGTCTCCATGGCAACCCGCTTTTCAATGGGCTCCTGGCTTGCCCTGGTGAAGAGGCAGCCTGGATCTGTTCTGAGGGGCCTTTGAGTTATTATTAACTTGGATTCATTTTTTAATTTAGCTATTGCATACTGGGAGTTTGAGCCTGCAAATCTGAACTTTGTCATCAGATCAGAGTTTGAAGGACCAGCTGAGGCTGTCGTGTGGGCTTTGTGACTGCTTAGGGGTGGTTACGTTGAAAGGAGAGGGGAGCGAACCTGCAGTAGAGAGGGGGTGTCTTATCCCAAAGATAGCACCCAGCAGTGCCGTCAGGCACATCTGCAGTGAGCTTCAGTTGGGTCTCAGAAGCAGAATGGGCTCTGCTTTTTCACAAGACCTGTGTGCGCATGATGGTTCCATCGACAGGACTCTGAAAGCATGATCCCGTCTTTGACGGGTTTCATGAGAAGTAGTGCCCATCCTCTGTCCTCCTTTCCTCCCCCTGCCTTTCCCTCCCTCTCTCACTTCCACTATCCACGTAGCCATCCATCTTGGCTTCATTACCTAGATGACATAATGTAGCTAAGGATGACAAGACACACTCAATAAAGAGACAATGAATGAAAAGAGAAATGACAAGCCAAAGCAGGGCTGGGGAGCATAATGACCAGTCAGCCAGGATCCAGTGAGTGGACGGTCAGGCGAGTCCCACCTTTGTCCTGCTGGAGGGAAAGGAGGGAATACTGAGAACGAGAACCCTGGCTCCATCTGGGTACAGTGCTGTCCCCAGCACTGCCACTCCTTTCTGCAGAGGACCCCGACCAAGCAATGCTGCAGGAAGCTCCTAGCCCCACACAGCAAGAAAGACACAACTGGAGAAAATACAGTGGTCACCCAGCCAGTACAAGGGTTGTGAGGGATTCTACCCTGCCTCTGTCCAAGCTCAAACCCATAAGCATCCCACTGCTGCTATCACAGGTAGACCCTGCCAAGGCCAGCAAAACCACTGTGAGGCCACACTGCTTGGACTTTGTAGCCCAAAGAATAATGCAGGTTTGCCTGTGGTGAGATGGCCCATCAGGGTGAATGACAAGGGCCTGAACAAGTGTCTTGTTACTAGGCTCTCAGTCGGGCTCCTACAGCATGAACTAGGCCACACAGAGAGAGAGGTAAGCAGGCAGGTTGGCGTTGGCGCACTGAACCTCCAAGTCTTAACTGTGTAGTTCTGTGTGGTGGGGGCCTGGCTGCACATGCTCACAGGTGACTGTTCTTCCCGGCAGGAAAGAGAACGCCTGCTGCGCTCCAAGAGGCATCGAGGGAAGAGCCTGAAGCCCCCCAAGGTGAGCATGCCTTCGTGTCTGTCATGAATCTAAAGGACAAACCAGTCTTACAGGAGGGGAGGGTCACAGGGCCAGTCACAAGCCCAGAGGCTGAGACAGGACTCTGCGACACAGCTGTGTGTTGACTGTTGAAAGAAAGGCTGTTCTGGCTGTGGCAAGGATCCATACATTATAATGTCACTCAGATATGTTAATTTATTCATAGAACACTTACTGATGGAATTCTGTGCTTGGACCTTGGGTTATGTGCATCCAAAATTAAAAACATAAATACTCAGGCCTTCTGAGGGATTTGAAGGACACTCAGCCTCGTTTATGCCTCCTAACTGTGTGTTCTGGGATCTCAGGTGCTTTGTTGAAAGATGCAGAATGAAGTTCTTTTTGTAAAATGGAGCTGTGCTGTCTCCCAGAGGCTGTCTAGGTGTTCTGGCAGGAGAGTGCAGGACTGGATGGGGAGACTTAGAGGCCCGCAGGGAGGCTTAGAAGAAGCTGTGGTTTGCATGTCAGTCCCCCTGGCCACCTATCTGAGACGGATCTCTGCTCCTTCCTGAACTGGCACCTGGCGGCTTCGTCTACTGATAGAGATGGTTGTAGAGAAGTACTTCTGTGTAAGAAAAACTGCGTGGGTGTGATAGCAAATGGCCAAGGACACACTCCCTGGTGGAGTTAGGGTGACAGCAGGGAGCGGTGGAGACAACCCTTATCTGGCCTAGAACACTGGTTGGCACAAGGGGGGGGGGCCAATGGTGTCAGGCATTCCAGTGTTTAAAGGAAAGCATGAATCTTTACCTCAGATTGGTGGAGAATGCCTGCAACTTCTGCACTGGACAGGTAGAAATGAGGAGATTTAGAGTTCAAAACTACCCTTAGCTAGTTGATGAGTTTGAGGCTAGCCTGGGCTATATGAGGCCCCGTGTCAATAAGCCAAGAGGCAAGGGAGGTGTAAATCCTTACATATATTTTTCCAGGACTGTATGAACAAAAAGAGTCCCTTGGAATGACAGAAAGTTAGTGTCTTACAAGTCATGAGACCAGAAGCCTGTCCTCAGGTGCTGGTGAGGCCAGGCTTCCGTCTGGCGTCTGGAGGGCCTCCTTCTCCATTTCTTCCAGCCCTGGGGTATTCCTGTGATGGTGGGTATTCCTTGCACTCTGCCAGTCCACTGCTGAGTCACACTCATCTTTAAGGACACTGGATGTACTGAGTTCAGAGCCTACAGTACCTCAGTGTGAGGTACTTCATCAGTACCTCGTCCACAGTTATCTTTGTACTGACCCAAACCTTCACATTCTGCAGCAGCGCAGTCAGGAACTCAGCATATCTTTTGAGGGGACACAATTTAGTCATGATACCTTCATATAAAACCCAAGAATTTTTAATGTGGATGTAAATGTCAGAATGCAGAGTGTGTAAAATGTGCCTCTGAACCATATGTGCCCCTCTGTGGTGGCACTGGGGTCAGTGTCTGAGCCCATGGATTAGTTAGTGTTCAGCACCCCATCTTAATTCATCCCCAGAGCCACCATGGCTTTTTCAGTTACGGAGAGAGAGATGTAGAGACAACTTGAAGAAGAGCCAGTGGGTGATAGGGTCCAGCCTCGGACTCACTGTCTCCAGCGGGCTGAGCTGAGTCAGGGGCTGGTCTCTGCGTGCTGATCTTAGATGCTCAGAAGACTGTGCATGGTGCTGCACGACTCTAATCCCAGCACTCTGGTGGCAGAGGGAGGCAGTTTGAGACCAGGTTGATCTACACATTTATCAGGTTTCAAGCCTCAGCCAGGGCTACGCAGTAAGATCCTCTCTAAAACAAAACAAAACACCTCAAAACCAACCAACCAAACAGGAAAAAAAGGACCAGGAGGTGGTCCAGCCAGCGTGCTTATATTCGCAGACCTGTTGACCACATCCTAGAAAAGCTGGGGAATAGAAAGTGATGTCCCCGTGGCGTGTCCCCTGGGCCAGTGTCTGTCCTACACTCATCTGGGACTTAACTGCCTCTCACTCAACATAACACTGGAAATATTTGTCATAACCATGCGCTGTTATCAGAAATATGAATGTTTACTGCCACATAATCTGCAGAATGCCTGGGCCATAAACTTGTTCAGCACCACGGGCGTGTTTACTCCCTCCTGTGGTTAGGAGAACACTGCAGTCTCTTGCCTCATGATGACTCCACACGACCGTCTTCAGCTAATTCCACTGACTGCATTTGGTGACTGTACAATTATTTGCCTGCCCTTTCCCTTTCTGGGGGACATTTTGCTCCAGTAAATGTCACCTAAGTAAAGTCATTTTGCTCAGAAAGTCTGGATGGTTCTGTCTGATATCATCTCAGTGGTTGCAACATGGGCCTAATGGGGAGAAAGCGCCCTCTGCTGCCAGAAGGTTGTGACATCTGCAAACAGTGCTTGTGAGACAGGAGTTAAAATACCGAGGGTGGGCGACTGGTCAGTTCAGTGTGTAGGCATGGCATGAAATAGTCCATAATTAGAGGTTCCCAAGAAACCTGTTCTGAGGTAGGACTACTTCAAGCCTATGTGGGCTGTGAAGCCTTAATCCCAAATCCTAATTTTAAAACTTAAAATGTTTTCAGTATCAAATAAAAAAAAATCAGATTTTGGATTTTGGATTAGGGATACTTAACTGATAAAATCTATTAAAAAAAATCGTGCCAATCAGGAAAACTCAGAAATTATGAGTGCTTGTGTTTCCAATCATCTCAGATAGGGGCACTCAACCTGTGCTTGCATGTTGGGAATCAAACAGCCTGTGTCTTCCACTGGTCCCGATCTCTGAATCTACTGATTGGGAGAGACAGTACACTGGGAGTGAGTCAGGGTGGGCCACACCTGTCTCCAAACAGTGACTAGAACAGAGCGGGTGTCTCTAAAGAACGGCTGACTGACTAGGTGCACAGCCTCTCCTGAGAAATGCATTTGAAGGACTTTGCCTACCTCAGAGAAGCAGGGGTGGGAGGGCACGTCAGTGAGAACCCTAGAAGGTTGGGTTTGGGAAACCTGTATGGATTTTGTTTTCTTAAAGGCAGGATTGCTTATAGCCCAAGTTGGCTTTGACCTCTGTGTGTAGTTGAGATCGTCCATCCCCACGTCCTGAGTGGTGGGGTTACAGGTGTGCTCCACCAAGCCCATTTATGGAGTGTTTGAGACTGAACCCAGGCCTTTGTGCCTGCTAGGTAAGCCCTTCTGCAGCTGATCTGCATCTCAGCCCATGGGAAGGGTTTCCCTCTTACTGTTTCCTGGGCCATCTTTTTCTCTAGATTCATGTAGGCTGGCATTCATCCCAGGATCCTGCTTTTCATCCCAGCCCTGTGCAGACCAGGTAGACAGGTGTCGGGGTCTTTGGGCCTGAGCATGACTGTACTCTTCCATGCTGCATTGGTGCCCTTCAGGCCTGGGGCATCCCTGTCTCCTCCTACAGGCTGAAGTACTGGTGGTTTCTTTGTCTCTCCCTGTAAGTGCCCCCCTTTTACTCTGTATGGTGTATATAGAGGGAACATGTCCCTTTGCCAGGTCCTCCAGCTTCACAGGCCATTTGAATGAATTCATTGACAATTATAAATTTTTTCAGAGATCCATCCCTGCTCTTGACTCCTGATACCTAGACCTAGAGAAGCCCCTAGACTCTGAGGACCCCTGTGTTAGTTATTCTTGTTACCATGGGGACCAGATATCTGCCAGAAACAACTTAAGGGAGGAAGGGCTTGGGTGGACTTACAGCCTCTGAAGGCACTGTCAATCATGCTGACTCTGTTGATTCTGGGCCCCTAGTGAGCCAGAGCATCATGGTAGCAGGAGCATGTGGCACACGCTGCTCACATGCTTCACAGGAAGCAGAGAAAAGGCATACAGGAAAGGGCCAGGGCAGATACAGTTCCAGAGACACTCCCTCAGTGACCTGCTTCCTCCAGCCAGGCCCCGTCTCCAAGTTTCTACCACCTCTTGACCAGCTACTCAAAGCCTGAAGCCACCTGATGGCTCTGGTCTGATAGTCTCTGGAGGTATACTTGACTAATTTTCCTGGGTGTTTATATCAGTCCATTCAGATGGACAGTAAGGTTGACCATCACACCCTAGGAAAGAGGGCCCCTCCACATCACAGCACACCCTGATGTACAGGTGATAGAGACATGGCAATGTCCGCAATAGCGACCCTCATATTTAAATGGTTTCCTCAGTCCTAAGGACTATCTTCATGTCACCCTGGGCTTCCCAGGAGCACCCTCACCCACCATGGGATTCCCTCTGAGGCATGACTGTGCTGACTCTCTGTGCCTCCTGCTAGCTTAGGCCAGGCTAACATTAGTCTTGGGCCCTGTCCTGGAGTCTAGGGATCTTTCTCTGCAGGTGTCTGTCAACAAGGAGGTCCCAGTATGGGGCAGTGAGCCAGGCTGCAGGCTGGCAATAGCTGTTGTTCCATAGGCATGAGAATTGAACGCTAGCAGAGCTCTGAGCACGTGAGTGATGGGGATCTCCGATGTTGCTGAGAAGCTGAGACCTGGAGCATTGAGGAATCAGCCCCAGCATAAGCTCTAAGGCCTGAGACAAGGGAATTAAGGTCCTAGAACCTGCTTCCTGGTTCTCAAAACGAAACCACACTGAGATCAGGAGATCATAATGGAGCCTGGCTCTGTGCCTGACCATCGTAGGCGGTCAAGAAATGATAATGCCTCCTTCCTTCCCTCTTTGTCTTTGGCCAGCGCCTTGCTACATGTTCTCTTTTGCTTCGATTGCTACAGTAAACACCATGACTGTGAGAGGAAAACCCTATTTCAGTTTTCGTGGGTTACAGTCCGTCATCAAGGGTGGTCAGGACGGAAACTCAAGGCAGAATCTGAGCCGAAGCTGAAGCAGAGACCATGGGAGACTGTTCGTTACTGGGTTGCTCTCCTACTCATTCTCAGCTAGCCGTCATCTACAGCACAGGACCTGCTCAGGGATGGCAGTGTCCCCAGTGGGCTGGGGCCCTCCCACATTAGTCACCAAGATAGTTCTTCACAGACATGGTTGCAGGCTGATCCTGTCAAAGCAGTTCTGTTTGAGGTTCCCTCAGACAGTTCAAGGCTGTGTCAGGTTGATAGCTGAGGCTAGCTAGGGTATTGTGGCTGGCCTAAATGCAGATGCTCTGGTCCCCCTAATCCACAGTATAGCCTTTGAGCCAGTGTCAGCATCCTATGGTGGTGTCAACCAGAAAGGCTACAGGGCCTGCTGGGCCATGTGTCTGAGTCCCCTCTTCTCTAGGGGCCTTGGCTTACTGCCAGCAGTAAGTAGTTCATGTCTGATGTCTGGCAGACCCTTCTGGCTCACTGTTCCTGAGTCACTCTGACAGCATACTTAGGAGTCCTACAAACCAGTGCCTCGAGGCTAGCCCCACTGCTTTGAGGTGGGCAGAGAAGGTGGCACTTCTGGAGCAGACACAGCTGTGGAGTGACTTCCTGCCTAGGACATCCTACTGGTTTTCAGTGTGATTTTTGCTTCTCAGCAGCTAAAAGTGCTTCTATGTTTGTTTGCAACTGAACCAACCGTTCCTAGTCAGCCCTTCTCCAGCTGTTGCCCTGGGAGCTTGGGTGGCTTCATCCTGTCCTGTGTGTCCCTGAGGCACAGCTGCCAGCCTAGCCCCCTACAAACCTAGAGATTCAGAACACTGACTACACGAAGCTGTCAGATTTTATGCCCAACTTGAATGCAAGGCTGGTCCTTGGCTCTTGTCGGGAGAGATGCTGGGAGGGATGTCTTAGTGACACTTCTCTAAGGGCTGCATGCCTAAAGCCAACCCCGACCTCTGTCTGGGTGAGAGACCCATGACTTCCCTGTAGCTCAGAAATCATAGCTTCCCCCAACTCTCGTAGTGCTTTGTTGCTGGTTGCATAAGAGTTTAAGGTACATAAACTCTAAGAGACACATTTCGGGACAGTAGGGGCTGGGTGTGCCAGGACACCCACGGGTGGTGATGGTTTAGTCTGGAGATGTCCCAGGCAGGTGAGGGAAGAGGTGTACTATCCTTTGTAGTTCTGGCCCTGAAGCAGAAGGCTCTCATCATGATACCGTTGCTACTGCTGTGCCCAAGGGCTTTGCAACTATCCAGGGACCTGGACTGTTGACAACAGTTCTGGGCATAGGGAGATTGGGTCCTAGGAGGGAAGTCCCCAGAGGACATGCTGGTTTAGAAGCTGCGCTCTATGACAAATACCTGGGGCTGGCCTGGAAACTGGCTACTCTCCATTGATAGCTCTGTCACCGGCATCTGGGAGCTGGTCCAAGGTGCCATCGCTGTTGCCAAGGGGGCACCTTTGGGGCGTCCCTGTCCTCCAGCTTCTGCCGCTGACAGTATTCAGGAAGCCATGAGGGGCAGGTGTGTCTTTTTCTGGGGCTAGAGAGAAGCCAGGGATGGCCTATCCAGCCAGCACAGGCTAGCGGTTCCTGGAGCATACCCAGCATGGAGTACATCCTGTTTGTTCTCTACTTCTCCTTCTTCCTCTGCCTCTGTGCCTCGTGTGCCTGTACTTCTCTGGCTGCCAGGAGATGACCTATAAGCATGAAGGTACGCAGCTGCCTGGGATGGGAGGGTCTGTCTTAGTGGCTCCTGCCTGCCACTGGATGGTCCTAGATCTTCTGGGCAATTATGGCTGGAAGCTGGGAAGGTGAAGAGAAGAGCTGGTGAGCTGCGGGGTCCAGTGGAGAGGTGTGTGTGTGTGTGTGTGTGTGTGTGTGTGTCCTCTCCTGTGTGCCAAACATGAGCTTGTATATATGTGGAGAAGAAACATTTGCACTAAAAGCATTTTGGCAAAAATTATAATCACACACACACACTCACACACACACACACACACACACACACACACTCATGCACAAGGTCTCATGTAGCTCCTTGAGACTGGCTTCAAACTTAACCATGTATCCGAGGATGACCTTTGACCTTGAATTTCTGACCATCCTGTGTGTCCAGGGAAAGGAGACAGGCACTGTCTTCACTTTAAATACAAATGTGGCTTTTCTGTTTTGTGCTGTTAGTGAGGCTGTGCTGGGTGAGCTGGCTCTGTTACCTTCTCTGTCTTCTTGTCACCTAGACAAAGGAGCTGTTCCAGGCATGCAGGCACACACCTCTAATCCTGCCATTTGGGAGGTGAGGGCACGAGGGACAGAGTTTAAAGCAAGCCTGGATTACATGAGACATTGTTTTAAAAAGAAAATAAACCTAAAAGGAACCTCCCTAGTTATGGATTCCCTTCCATCATGGCAGATTTCACTGGGACTACTTGTGCTGGTTTCCCCAGGTGTAACATCTTTCTGCAGCCCCAGTCTAGGGCCAGGTCCACTGTGAGGCTCTACCTGGGCCTGACCCTGGCCTGTTCACTTGAAAGCTTGAGCAGTTGAAACCTGTGATTAGGCTCTGTCATTGAGCGCTTCATTAGAAGTCACCTTGCTCTTCAAGAGCAGATTAGCTTAGGCAATTGACCAAGGTTGTCAGCCTCAGAAACTTCCAGAATGCTAACAGCAGATGGTCGTAGCCCAACACTGTGTCCTAATCTTGGAAGTGTGTCATTCTAGAATCTTCCTGGGACCTACTTGTTAGGAGGAGGAGCAGAGATGTCACTACATCAGGCCACCAATTAGCACAGACAACACGCAGATCCGTCCCCAGAGGCCAGGCAATTAGCAGTGTTTATGAAAAATAAGTTTGACCAGGCAGCAGCCCAAGGCAACAGGAGTGTGGAGCTTGAGGCAGAGGTGAGCTGCTGGTATAGACTCCACTGCTTCCTGGAGTCTCCGATGACTGCAGGGGTGGGGCTTCCTATCTGAGAGGAGGGGGAGATGCTGAAGGCCACTTGGACTGTATGAAGCCTAACCTGGTCTCTCCGTCCTCCCTGCCAGCTCACCTGGGCACGGAGGCAGGTGGATACCCAGCAGATGCTGGCCATGTGAACCTTCAAAGAGGTCACTAGCAAACCTCAATCCCTGTAAGGAACATTCTTGTGGAGAGTGCTTGCAGGAGCCTTGTAGGAACCCTATCTGTACAAAGTGACCAAGAAGTCCCTCCCTGCCCCTTCCCTGTAATGTCAAAGGGGCTTCCTCATGGTGTTGTTGCTGGTGACCGCAGCCTCCATGTTCTTGTATCTGCACATGCATGTTTGCCGCCACAGTGGCTGGGGTATGGGGTATACCTTGCTTCCTTTGTGGGTCGAGGAGAGGTGTGACTCTGGGAGTCCCTGGGAGCCCAGCGCTGATCACTGCAATGGGGCTACTGTTCTCTCACAGACATGGAAAACACCCTGATTGTGAAGGCAAGGGATTCTCTGAAATGATAGTGAATTCTCTGGAAGAGAATAAAGAGCAGTGTTCCTAGAAGCAGGAAGAGGGGTGCACATGGAGCTGGATGGTTGATGGAGGTGGCCCTCTGGGACTGGTGCTCCCTAGCAGGTACCCTCCCTGGCTTTAATCATGTGTCTCCAGGCTGAACCTTGTCTGGCTCACTGAAGCTGCTCAGCCGTGATTACTGAAAGAGTGAATGAATGATTGAACAAATGAATGAGTGGAGCCCCACATCCTGTACAGTTTGGAGTGAGAAAGAGGTGTGGTCAGAAACTCAGGTAGTTGGCAAACAGGATATAAAAATCATCTGAGGTTATGAAGACAGGACCCTTAATGTTATTCTTTCTAATTATATCAGTGTTCTGAATGCATTGTCATCCAAAGCTAAGAAAAATCACCTCTTAGGCAGAATTGCTGGGGAGGACATGGGCCATGCAGCTGCTTCTCCAGCCTAGCCCCGGGGACAGGATTCTGGGTCTCCTAATCACATCTCCTCTTCCTGGCTCCTTTGGGGCAGACATCTCACTCAGCCTGTAGAATGCTCTGGGTGCTGGGACTTGGCTACTCATAGAGTGAGAGAGTCCCCTCTTATGCTGGAAGGGTGGCAGCTCATCCATGTCCAGAAGACACCTAGGGCTCAGATGACCCAGCATTTAAGGCCAACTCAGGAGTTGCATAGCCCTCTCTACCTATGACCCTTTCTCCCACCTAATCAACATTGTTAAGCTAGCCACATCTTCAGCTGCCTTGTGGCTCGCTCTGTCCTGAGCCAGCTGTAATTGGGGCCATGGCTCTGTCTGCCCTGCCTCGGGCCCCCTGTGCCCTGGGCTGGCCATGGATAGGCAGCTGCTATCTTCCTGACGTAATGCCCATTGCCTCTCACAGAAGCATGTTGTGGAGACATTTTTTGGATTTGATGAAGAGTCCGTGGACTCTGAAACATTGTCAGAGACATCCTACAACACAGACAGGACGGACCGGACCCCAGCCACACCTGAAGAGGACTTAGATGAGGTAAGCAAATTGCAGTATGCTAGGGACTTCACACCTTTGTGCTGGCCAGGGCTGCTCCCTCTCTGCTGGTCAATCCTGCCATGGCTTAGAGCCTCAGAGCAAGGAAAGCTGTTCCTTGCTGCCTAACGGGGACTCAGTGAACACATTCCTCAGAACTGATCTCCGGTAAGACTTAAGGCTGGTAGGGAAACACCCAGATGCTGACCCTGGTGCTTACTGTTGCAGGTAAAATTACATGTCTTGTTTTTAACCCCCACACATAGGTAACAGAAGTGGTCACAATTGGTGACTTTCCTAAATTCCAAGCATTCTTTACTATAGACTTTCCCCTGATGCTGCAGCCCACACCAGGCCTCCTCTGTCCTCCATGCACCCCTCCGTGGCTGTCTCCTGAGCCTGGATAAGAAGGGGTGCACTGGCCCTGGTTGTGGCAGGTGCTGGTGAAGCTGGGGTCACATATGCCATGTTGGGAAGCCCCCTGCAGCTTCCTGGATGTGCCTAGGAACTGCCCATCCTGTATCTCCTTGTCCTGGCTCTTTGAGCAGCCACCTCTCACGGTCCCGTGGTTGGGGTTCATTCAAACTTTACTATGGAGTGCCTTCTTGAATGACACAGGACCCTCAGGAAAATGGACCCTTCCTCCAAGTCAGCCCACTGGCCTTAAATTCAGGAGCTTATGGAGGAGCCTACCCGTGTGGGAAAGAAATGCCATGGGTGACACATCCCGTCTGAGCAGCCAGCTAAAATTTGGTCCAATATTATCTTGGTTTTTACAAACTTGTCATACTACTTGCAAAGTGACTTGCTACATTAGTCACCATGCATGTCCTCTCATGACCACACGGGGCTTCACACACAGGTGCTCTCCAGTATCATGCCAGTGCAGAAAACCCCAGACTGTGGCCAGAGAGGACACCCTCTCTCAGGGCGAACCTTGATCTGTGGAGTCAGGCTGGTTCCCAGGAGGCCTGTGAGTGCTGGGAGTGGATGATGAAGTGGGGAAGGCATTTTCTCCCAGCAGCCTTCGCTCCGGTCCTTTCTGTTACTTCCTGGCATGACAAGCTCACTAGGCATTTGTAGACATGCTGGAAAGATGTGGGCATTTGCTCATGTTTTGACTCTGTCCCTTGAAGTCACATCAAGTCACGAATTGACTTGTTTGTTTGTTTTGTTGTTGTTTGGTTAAGACCACAACCAGAGAAGAGGCTGACCTGAGGTTCTGCCAGCTGACCAGGGAGTACCAGGCTCTGCAGAGGGCTTATGCCCTGCTTCAGGAGCAGGTTGGGGGGACACTGGATGCTGAGAGGGAGGCCCGGGTAAGTATGTCCCCTTGTTGATGGGGAGAGACAGAGACTGGGGACCAGGAGGGGACCTGGAATCTTGAAACTGATGAAGGTGAAACTACACCCACCACTTTTCGTCTGCTGTCTGTTTGCAGACATACAGACGTGAAGACGTACAGAGTTGAAGGGGTGGGGCAGATGGACAGCCAAACAGCTAATGGACTTGCTGCCAAGCCTGATGATCTTAGTTCCATCTGCAGAGCCCACGTGGTAGAAAAAGAACTGATTCTTGCAAGTTGTCCTATGACTTCTATGTATGCAAAACACACACACACACACACACACACACACACACACACACACACACTAAATTAAAATAGAATGGAATTTAAGGGAGTGATGAAGTTATAGACACAGCTAACCTTTCAGGCTTCAGACCTATCCTTCTCCCTGTAGAGCCCCTCACCCCCAGTGTCCTCAAAAAACACTTTCAGGGGTTCCTGGAGCACCCAAGGCACAAGCACTACAGGTTCAGGGGTTACATCATGGTGCTGGGATGAACTTTTTTGGAAACTTCCTCCCACTGACCCTTCTCCCACCTTGAAGTCTATGGTATTTGTATATCCCTCTGGGAGTGTCAGAGACACCAGAAACCTACTGGTCTAGTGCTGTCCCATGTCCCATATCCATTTCCATAGTCTTATGAGCCAGGATAAATGGATCCCATGTCCTGAAGAAGGAACAGAGGTTCAGGAAAGTAGCAGCTTGCCTGAAGATGGTCCTCGGTATAACTGGGAGCTGGGGCCATGGCACTGTGGCTCAGAATGCTCTGGAAACAATCCTGGGAGCCCCGTGCAGGCGGGCTTGGGCATCCGAAAGCATAGATAACACCATGGTCTGTAGGTCAGGAATATGGAAGCCACAGGCAGGAGCAACCACCTCCAGAATGAACTTGGCACGCAGGGCTCAGGGTGGTAGCAGCCTCAGCGGTTAAGGGGGCAGACACACAGGGAACAAGATGTCTGGGGGGTGTAGCCATTTCTGCCACAATGAAAGATCAGTCTTTCTTTTCGGAGCCACAGTAGGTAAACATATAGACTTTATCTGTGCTTAGCTTCTTTTTGTCTTTTAACATCATCCACTTGCCCAGTTAATAGATATTTCACAGTGAAGTACATGATGGGGCATGGGGCCCTATACCTATAATCCCAGCACTTGGAGGCTATAGAAGGAGGATTGCCATGACTTGGAGGCCAGCTGTGGCAACAGAGTGAGTTATAGGCTAGCCTGGGCCATAGCACGAGCCCTTGTTTCATAATTTAAAAGAAAAGGAAAAGAGGAAGATTTCCCCACTTTCCAGATGACCTTGAACTCCCGAGGGCCAATATTTCAGGCCTCTGAGAACACAACTACCTTGGATTCTGACTTCTGGAAAGCAGGTCACATTTGTGTCTTTCCATTCCCTGTGTCAGTGTGTGGCTGTAGCCAAGTAGCTGTGCCTCCTAGGACTAGGGTATGCGCCTACGCTGGTTCCCGAGTGCTTCTTCTTGCTGTAGGGTCAGCTGATCAGTGGCTTCCCTGATGTACATGACTTGCTAGTTTATGAGATATTAGGTTTTGGTCTTTGCTGTAGGTGACAGAGAGCCCCATTAGACCACCAAGCAAGTAGAACAGCTGTCAGCAGCTGAATGATGCTGAAGGAGAAAGCACTGACCTTGTCAGAGCTGGCTTTGGGGCCCTGAGGCATCCAGTTTGGGCTAGTTTATCCCAGAAGAGGGTGGCTCTTTGATTGTTTTCTACTGGGAGAGTTAGAGCCGTTAACTCCCACTCCCCACCCCCATGACCCCTTAGTTCTCACTTCATCATGGGGCTGTAGATAGACTTCAGAGCCTTCAAGTGGTCATGATGCCTGCAATAGGACCCTCTACCCCTAAGCTCTTGGGCTATGCAGGCACTCTCTGGTTGGCAGCCTGACTTATTACCTCTGTGTCACCTCTGGAAGTGATTTCAGAAACTTGCTCACTTCCTGGTCTTTTTTCCTTCCAGACTCGGGAGCAGCTTCAAGCTGACCTGCTGAGGTGCCAGGCCAAAATCGAAGACTTAGAGAAGCTGCTGGTTGAGAAGGGACAGGTAAGCAGGAGGGCCATGCACTCTGTGCTCCTCATGGTTCTGTCCCCATGGTGTTCCTGGGGTCCAATGGTGTCTTTGGTGTGCCAAAGGTAAGGGGGATGTTCTGTGGAGGAATCACTGTGACCCCAGGCAAGAATGTGTTGTCACAGTCAGAGCGTGCCCTGAAAGTTTGCCTGGTTTTTCTTTGGTTGCCAAATTCAGGGAAGCAGAAGATAACTCTTAGAGCAGAGACATGGCCAGAAGTTCTTTTGACTGGAGCTGGGTCCTGAAGAAAAGCTGCTGTTTTCTGTCAGTATTTTATTCTGTGTATAATTGAAGTGCTGTGGTATCAACCTTGGCAAGTGAGCCCATAGCAATGGGCGAGGCTGTGACTATGCCATAGGAGTCTGGATTGGTTATCTTCATGGACTCCTGTCTCTGATTTGATTAGTCCAGGCCAGTGGGCAGCAGGCAGGGGGAGACACCCTTAGGCCTTTCTTGGTGCCTGTTGTAAGCAGGGTATCTACATGGTTCCCCGGGACGTCAGTACCAAAGGTGCATCTTAGAACCATTTTCTGTCACGTCCGCATGCTGAGACTCTCACTGCACATAGCTTACATACACAAATCTAGCAATGGCCCCATGGCCATGAAGGCGCACAGGCACAGGGCATGGGTCCTTGCATCCTGCTCCTGCCTAACGGAATGGAAGGAATCTATGGATCTATGCTCTTCTCTCTTCCTTCTTCTCCTCTTCTCTGTCTCTGTCCCTTCTCTCCTTCTCTCTCTCTCTGCTCTCTCTCTCTCTCTGTCCTCTCTGTCTCTCTCTCTTCTCTCTCTCTCTCTCTCTCTCTCTCTCTCTGTTCTGTTGTGTGTGTGTGTTGGTGGGTGTAACAAACTGCCTCCAAAGTAGTTGCTTAGATAGTAGAGTTTGTTTCTCTGAGATCTGTGGATTGGTGCCAGCTGGACTCTGCAAATGGTTGTTCTGTTGGTCTTGCCTGGGGTTGCCCTGAAGCTTCAGTAGTCAGGAGGACAAGTGAGTTAGGAGACCTTAAATGAGTCCACTTGCCACTAGTGGCCTGGTCACCCCTTCTGCTGCTCTGTGCTCTCAGGGCAATTAGAAGAAACCTGTTGTTCTTACCTGGCTGTGAAGGCTTAAAAGGTGATGAAGTCACACAGCCACTGTCCATATCTGGGAGGTGATGGCTCAGTCAACACTAGAACTAGTGAATAAATACCCTGTATTTCCTGCAGGACGCTGCGTGGGTAGAGGAGAAGCAGGTACTCATGAGGACAAACCAGGACCTGCTGGAGAAGGTATGCTCAGGCCAGAGCCTCAGGCCTGGTCATGAACTGAACCATAGAGGCCACCAACCTGCCCCAAGCCCGCAAAAGCCAGGGCCCCATGATTCAGTAGTTATCATAGAAGTGGGGGGTCTTTCCCACTGGACTGAGAGTCTGTCCTTAGGGACAGAACCTTTAGGTCTTAGCACCTTTAGGGTACATCTAAAAACAGGAAAGGGTGCCATCTATCTTTGCTGTTGACTTGGGCACCTTCCTGTTTCTCATGGGGACACCTGAGGCAGACAAAGTCCAAGGCAGGCCTTCCAGCCCCCTCAGCTGGGTCAGTTCTTGTCTTAGAGCCTTGTTTGCCCTGCCCTCCCACCACAGGCCTCCCTGCAGCTTGAAGGGAGTTGGTCTGAATATGCCTTGGCACTGAGGCTAGGTTTTCCATGCTTGGATGGGTCCATTCAGTTATTGTTAAAGTAGATGCCAAGTTGTGCTACCATGATCCCAGTACCCATTTAGAGCAGTTTGAGTCTCCCTCCTCCATGCCTTTCTGCAGTCTTTCCTGCTCCTTGTCTCCTGAGTCCCAGTATATCTGAGCTGTGTGATCAGTAGACTCACGCCCTATGCACACTCCCGCAGAAGAGAATCTAGGGTGGGCCCTGGGTCTTCAGCATTCTGAAAGCCCAGGTCTGAACTGGCAAGGCCAATCCCCCAGATCTAGGAAGCCTGGATCTGGCCCATCTCTGCTGTGTCACCTGCCCTGACCTTGTCTTCCTTCAGGCATTGAGGGGTGGCTGGTCTTGACTGCCTGGTGGGCCCTGTGTGTCAGGAAGGCTTTAGTGGCTCTTGCCTCAGTCCCACAGGCCACACAAGAAACACGATGTTTCCCATTGTCTCCTCAGGTTGAGATTACCTACAAGATAGCCCTTCTTTGGTCTTCTGACAGGAGGAGAGAGAATAGCTATCCCCTGAAGCTCTCACCCACACATATAGTCTTGGTGGCCTCTCTCTGCTGTTAGGTTGCAGGCACTATGGTTTTCCTCTTTGGGTAGAAACTGAGGGTCAGAGAAGTTCTGACCTGCATCCCTAAGCTCTTCCCAGGCTGCTTTGTGTTCTCAGGGCAATTAGTGTTTTCTTCAGAGCCTTTTGGGGTGTTAGAGACCTGACCCCCAACAGTACCTGCCATAGCAGGGTCCACAGCTTATCCTGGGGTCTGGCTTGAAAGGGCCTGGAGGGCTCTGGGAGCTGAACCATCCACTCTGCATTCTTGCTTTCCTTACACTGACCTCATGGAGGGACTCGGTAGCACCAAGTCTCAGGTCCCTACCACTCATTTGTTCAGCAAAGATATAAGTAGTTTCTAGTCTTTTGGTCTAGGCTTGGTGCTACGGAGGCGAACCCAGCCTAGCAACTCTCCCTCAGTCCAGGCTCACCAGCAGACAGGCTCGTGGCCAGCTCTGCCCCTTCTCTTGGTGCCCAGTTCCCTGTTTCTCTCAGACAACCCACTGATGTTGGACTGTGGTGGTGGGATCCCCGGGGTGTGGAAGCAACCACGGAGGCCATTAATGGAAAGGTGTCTTTGCCCCAGATTTACAGGCTGGAGATGGAGGAGAACCAGCTAAAGAGTGAAATGCAAGACGCCAAGGACCAGAACGAGCTGTTAGAATTCAGAGTGCTAGAACTCGAAGTAAGAGACTCTATCTGTTGTAAGCTCTCAAACGGAGCAGACATTCTCTTTGAGCCCAAACTGAAATTCGTGTAAAGCTCCCTGCCACTTCCAAGCATGTGTGAAGGGACATGTTACCGTTTCTCTCCTTCCTTCCTCCGTTCTCTTCTTCTTCCTCTTTTTTTTTTTTTTTTTTTTTTTAAAAAAAATCTGTATGTTCGGGATAACTTCACTGCCTTAACGTGTCCTGGGGAGGATGCTCGCGACGTCTGTGGACCTGTACCAGAGCAATCTATTTATTGCCTACCGCTTGTTTTGCACTTAATAAAATAAGTTGTTTTTGCAATATTTTGCCTTTTTTATTTGTGTTTCATTTCCATAACTACTATCCTGCATGCAGCCACTGGGTGTGCCTTCCGCAGCCCCAGACAGCAGCACTGTTGCAATGGATAACACACCTTTGATCTTGCATGCAGCAGGCCTCTTCTGAGATAGGAGAGTCTGCCCCAGCCGGCCCCTGATTCCTGCTGTGTTTAACAGCAGTGTGGGCCCATTTTCTGCCTGCCAAAGCAAATGCAAGGTAAGTGGAGGCAGGCAAGAGGATGTATTTACACAAGTGTTAACCAGCTACTTCGTTCAAACCCTTCTGGCCAGTAAATACAAACCTGGGCACTGCAGGCATTTGAACTTAAATTATATGTGATTCAAACTCCAACTGAAAACTCCCAGACACTGCACGTGTAGAAACCTTGTCCCCCTGGGAACTCCACAGGGCAGTGAGTAGGACTCTGAGGGAACACGGAGGAATTTGTTGCTTCCGGTCAAAATCCTGCGTCAGGTGTGTTACGGTATTGCTCAGCTCTCACGGCCCGTCATCCTCCCATCCTGCTTCTGTTTAAACATCACCAGCATCCTACACATCTCTGCATTTGTGGCAAGCCTCCTCGAGGCTCTTGTGACACTGTGCTGCTTCCGCCGCCGACACCTTTGCATGTGTGACTCCTCTCCATCCAAGTGGGCACCTTCTCTCATCTGTGGCTTCTCTGGTTTCATTTTCCCTCCTTCTGTGGCCCAAGCCTTGTCCTCCTGGCAAGGACGGGCCAGGTGGCTTTCTACTTCCATTGTCACTGTACCTTAGCTCTAGCCTTTATTCATTCATCAGAAGTTAGAAGTCGTGAGGTCATGCTTAGTACCCCACCGCTGTGAGAATGCCTTCCACAAGTCCTTTGCTATGACCCTTCCCACTGAGAATTTCAGATACCACATGCTCTGCCAGAGCTTTCCAACGGCCTTCGGAGCCACTGGGAAGCAGGGTTATGACATTGTTCATACAAAACACGGGCTTTTCCGACCCCCGTTTTTCTGTGGAAAGCCCACGGATTGAGTACCTCTGGTGGCAGGTGTGCAGGGAAGTAAATGGCTGTATCCATCTTGGCTCTTAGAGCAATGCAAAGTGAGGTGAGCCAGCCGGAGGCTTCCTGGAAACTCATTGTGAACAGCCCCCAGCCCTCCCTTCAAGCCTCGCTCAGTGTGTTAAGGCGTGCTTTCCGCGTTCACACTAATTCCCATCACTTCTCTTGGTATGATTATAAAGGTGTCCGAGGTCTATAAGTTATTGTTACTGTAATTTCAGCACACCCTTCCCCCAGAGCAGCTTGATCTGATGTAGAATTTGAGAGGGGGCCAACCCGTCATAACTCACCTAGTGCCATGGACTTAAAGCCAGCTCCATGTAGAAAATGCACAAGAGACCAGGGTGCTGTTCTGTCAGCATGCTGTAATTCCTCTAAGCAATGGGGTTCCTCCGGGAGCATAAAGTGTTCATGTGGTATATGGCTGATGAATGTCTCTTTTGGGACATCTGATCATAAATCTGAGGTGGGAGTGGTGCAGAGAGTGGTCACGGGTCTTGTTAGTGTGGACCAAAGAAGCAAAATCAAATTTTAAAACTCCAAGCTGAGTCACCCATTATCATGGAAAGCAAGGGGAGTCAGAAGCGGGGCCCAGTTCTGCCACTCACTAGCAGAGGACCTCAGACTCAGCCATCCCAAGCCTCCATGGGGAAGCGCTTTGTGAGGTAGCCTGGACATCACATGGGATAACCAAAGTACTCATCCTAGATATTCCCCCATGGTGGCTGGCTTCTGTTCTCTATTGAATCTGATACATTGTTTTGATTAAGCCTCCTCTTTGTGACTTCTGGGTTTGGATTGCAACAGGCAGACCTGTGAGGCAGACCAAATCGTCTGTTTCTCCCTAGCAGTAGGGGAGATGTGAATTGTCCAAAGGAGCCTCTGGCCCTGAAAAGGCAGGAAGACACCATGTGTCCCATACCAGGACTGTGTGGTCCAGATGTGTGCCGTGTAGCTCCTCCTTTGCTGATAACTTGGGAAGATGGCAAGTGGTGAATAGCACACTTGAGTTCTGTCTTTAAACCACATCTTTTCCCCAGGAGAGAGAGCGGAGGTCGCCAGCCTTTAACCTCCAAATCACCACCTTCCCCGAGAACAACAGCAGCGCTCTCCAGCTGTTCTGTCACCAGGAAGGAGTAAAGGTAGCATGCTTGGGGTTGGGGGATGGGATATGTCCCATGGACCTGCCATTCAGGGGCGGGCTGAGTACCTGGAGTAAAGGGGGATCATGTTATCAGGTCAGGGACAGAGTCTGTACTGGTGTGTTGAAAGAAAGAAAGCTAGGTGAAAGGATCATCAAGTGTTACCCTTCTGCCTACCTACAGGAAGTCTCTAAACCCAACCTCTTAACAGGCTGTCTCTTTTTTGCACAGTGCCCAGCCCATAACAAGGGCTTTGTTGATGGTGACTATGGCTGGCCACAAGCCTGGCGCCCCACCAGACCCCACAGGCAGAATCCTCAGATGCCCATGAGCTTAGAAAGCAGGGCTGTACTGGAATGAATCTCAGTATATGAACCATAGCTACCCCTTCCCCACTTGCCTGTGCAGAGCTAGAGGCTGGGTCCCCTGTGGCTTCAGAGCAGAAGGAGGCGTGGGAGCTATGGCTCTAGAGTAGGTGTGGATCATACGTGCAGCTCACATGAGAATGAACATTGGAAATCTTTTCCAGGGTGTGAATATCTCTGAACTTATGAAGAACTTAGATATCCTTGGCGATAATGGGGTAACTATGAGCGATCGCTTCCTGGTTTTTGTGTCCTTGTTTTGACTGGGGGTGTTCTGTGTGACTTTGTTTTGTTTTTGATTTTTCTCTGATTTAAGAGATCTGAGAAGTACAACGGAAGGCTTTTGTATGGCCGTGTCCTCCTGTGGGTGGTCGGGTCTGTATTTGTCAGAGTGGGGTTCTGAGCTGAGGACGACCTTACAATCTGTGAGTGAACAGGGGACCAACAAACCTAAAGATTAAGGGACGTACAGATGGAAGGTCCCATACTCAAGGTTGCTGAGGTCAAGAGGTGATTTCTTTGCCTTCCGAAAAGATTGTCTTTAATGAGGCACTACTTCCCCAAGCATTGGGGCCACTCTGTGACCTGTCTCCACCTAGAGGGACTGGAGCCATGTACCTCAGATGGCTGACCCTGGCTGGTTGTTGATTGGGGGCTGATCATTGGCATGCACTCCAGAAGGGCTTGGCACTGACTGTCTGCCGTAGACTTGGAACCAGTGTCAACCCCCTTGCCCCTTTTTGTGTTGTAGAATTTGAGGAATGAAGAGCAGGTTGCAGTAATCCAAGCGGGAACTGTGCTTGCCCTGTGTGAAAAGGTAGACCTGGCGGTGTCCTTGTGCTCACATCTTGTCCCAGCACCCAGCACCATAGCAGAAACTGTACATTGGTGTGCCGCTTTATTTGGGAGCATGTGTGTGTGTGTCCGTCTGCGTCTGCATGTACACATGCATGCCTTTGCGTGTTCAAGATGGAGCACCACACATGCTCACTGCAGAAAGCCTTGAAGCTCAGGAGGAAGTGCACACTGCCCTCTGGCAGGAAACACACTGTGAGGTTTGCTTTATTTCCACCTAGTGCCTCCCAGGTCCATTCTCTTTTGGAGTAGTTAACATGCTATGTTTCTCTCCTGCTTGCTAAGCTATGTGAAGTGGCTCAGAACTATGTATTCAAATGGCATCTATGCCATTCCATCACAGGTGCCCACAGAGAACCTCATCACCTTTCAGTGAGTCAGCATCCAGGAGTGCTCACCCTTTCTAGTCACCAGTGTTCCCTGGGGGACAACTTCACAATACGTGTTTATATGCACTGGAGAGCCCACCCATACGTTCTGGGTCAGGGATCTGAGCGATAGTAAGACCACTTGTCAGGGTTTCGGTAGGGCCTGGAGCCATAACCTGAAGCTTTTGGCACATGGTCTATTTCCACATACAAAGTGGCTTTTTACCAGGAATTAAAACATTGGTAGTTGTAGACACCACACCCTGTGAGGTCATAGTTGTACTGTGTTTGAGTGATATTCAGCATAGTGAGCTTTCCAGTGTGCCTCAGCAGTTTCTTCTCCCTTGTGAAGTGTAATTACATTTCTTTGGAAGGTTTTCTATTCATTCATTTGCCTGCCCATCCATCCATCCATCCATCCATCCATCCATTCCATCCATCCATCCATCATCCATCATCATCCATCATCCATCTCATAAGCACTTGTTGTAACTGTTCTTTCTGTGCGTGCTTTGTGTATTAAAGATGTTAAATTTTGGCTTTTTTCTTTTAAGAATACATCCTGGCTTTCATGCCTCCTACAGTGAACTAGAATGTTGAGATGCACACAGCTTTTCTTAGAGTCTTTCCTGTAGATCTTTTACTTTCACACCAGTCAGACTCTAAAATGCAACCTTTGGATGACTTAGACTGAATTCCTTCCACAGTTGTCAGTAGGACACTTAAAACATAGTTTTCTCCCCTAAGCCCCTGTTCATCCTCCAATCCTCAGCCAAGTAAAGGACAAAAAACACTGAGATGAGACTCGGTGATAGTGCTTTGTCTCAGGTCACGTGGTTGGCAAGGGTGGCGGTTGGGTGGGACTCTGAGCTTTCTGCTTCTGCCCCGTATCTGGCCAAGTTTGTCTTCTCCAGTGGATGGTATGGGTCAGTGACTCACACTTGGCTGGCTGGAGGTCCATGAGAAGCATGTGTCTGCCACACTGCAAGGCAGATTCAGTATATGACTGTTGTCAGCAGTCAAATCAAATGTGGTGTGCGAGCCCCTCGTAACGCTGGCCATATGGGATCACCTACGTGCTGACTAATGATACATATCTCAGTGTAGTCTGTATTCACGGAAACTGTCAGTATTCAGTTCCCAGTGAGTCTCTGGAGAATGAGGAAGAGGCCACGTTTGCAAGCTCCCTTGTTTTCAAGGAGACTTCTAGTTTGAGTCTTGGGTCCACCACATGCAGTTCAGGGGTCTCGGGATCTGATGGACAGAGTAGAAAAGTATGACTTGGGGTGTCTGGCTCACAGTGGACTAGGATAGTGGACATTGGTAAGTGTTGGCTCTCCAGCCCCTGGACTGTCCCTTAGGGCAGGGCTGCCATGGTGGAAGATGGGGACCTCATTGAGAACAGGTTTCAGACAGCACAGGACCACGCCTGTCCCGTACTGTAGGACCCCAGGCCCTCGACCTCATGCATTCTCTTACAGAGGAAGAAAGGAGGCCTGTCTGGTATCAGCTAGTCTCTGCGTTGCCACCTCTTGCCCACCTCAGACTTGTGCTCTGCTCACCTTTGCCAGCTTCCTGCTAGCTGATACCCATCTGCTTCTGGGCACCATCACCCCACTGCACCGGTCTGCCTGGCATTTCACTCTGTGTTTTAAATACTAGAGAGACATCCTGGCTGTTTGACTGTCAGCCCTCATTGCTCCATGAGAGCAGGAGAAAGCAAGGGTCCATGGCTGATGCCTATGTGCAGAACTCTGGCCTTTACCTAGTTTCTCCTCAGAGTTGGCTCTGCCAGACACTCCTTCAGTCCTTTGTCTGTGAACTGAAGTGAAGCCAGTGTGGATGCTGCTGTTTATACTCTCCTTGCTTGGAGAAAATGTTCATGAATAGGGGTTGGAGCAGGCTGGGAGCTGGGTCATGGGGCACCTGAGAATGCTGACTGAACAGCCCGGTAACCAATATAGTCTTTTCTAGCTTGGAGTTGGAGGTTCCCTGAGATTTGGGCATCTTAGTGCTAAGGCAGGAACAGTTAAGTACAAAAAGAGACAAGTGACTATAGAGAGCATGGTTGCACACAGTGCCAGCCGTATGGATGTCAGAATCTCTCCACCCAACACACCTCCCTTAAAAACAAAAACTGTCACTTGGTGCACTCATGAGCCACAGCCCAGCTCTCTCTTAGCAGCACTAAGGCCGTTTCTTGGTACTTAGACAGAGTGCATCCTAGTCTGGTCAGGTGGTCAGCACCCTGCTTCTTGTCCCTGTGTGTGTGCCTTTCTCCTGTCCTTTCAGAAGTTTTCTCAAGCTCTGGGCTGCAGACAAGACCCATCAGATTTCGTCTGGTTAACTGAACACAAGGCCAGGAGCTATGCCAAGCTTAACCTTAGCCCAAGTTTGAGCCTTCAGAGAGAGGCTCAAATTTAAGACGTCAAGGGGCTGTGTGGCTCATCTGTGGTTTCCAGTCAGACATGCCTCCTCTCCCTTGATTTCAAAACCCTTCGAGAAGTAGGCACTGAGCTCAGGAAGATGAAAAATACTTCAAACAAAAAAAAAATCAAAACAAAACCAAAATCCCCACTATGTTCTGTTCTGTTTGTAAATGGGGGCGGGGTCAAAGGATGAGTCCTGGTTAGGCCTTCAGCCAACATGAAGCTTTCTGTGCTGGCCCTGAGTTAGTGTAGGGAGGAGAAAGCATCCAGTTACAGAGGGATTCCGGGCTCTTCACCTGAGGCTCCCTGGCATGGGGTTCAGAGAGTTGACTCTTGTTTGAGTTGCATCTGCCTAGAAGACACCCAGTTTCTGGAGCCCCCCCAGTGGCCAGGCTCCCCTGCTTCCTATCCAGCCAGGTCTCTTTCCTCCTGGGGGTTGAGAGCAGTCTCCCAAGAAAGTATGAGGTCAGTGAACAGAAACCCCAGTCCGCAACCCAGGACCCAACTTTCTTTTCCTGTCCGTTACGTCCATGGTCCTGAAAAAGGTATGTGTGGTTTTGAAGACTTCTCCCCTTTGAAAATTTATTTCAAATTAACATCAAACTATGAAAAGCACAGTGCTCGGGACTGGAGAGATGGTTTAGCAGTTAAGAGCACTGACGGTTCTTTCAGAGGACTCAGGTTCAAATCCCAGCCCTCACATGGTATCTTACAGTTTTTTATAACTCCAGGATCTGACTGATACTTTCATATATGCATGCAGGCAAAACACCAATGCACATAAAAATAAACAAAATTTTAGAGGACTATGAAAAAGCATGGTGTTCTAAACTCCTGATCAGAAGCATTCATCCTTTTCACAAGAAGCCATTACACAAGCTGTGTGAGGAGGGGTTAGCTCTGCACATGTCTGCTGCTTGTCCCTGGGGCTGTGCAGGGCCAAGCTGAGCTTGATGTTGTGGGAGCAATCTCTGATCATGTCTTTCATACCTCTCCAAACCCTGTGGAATCCACCTATATCCATGCCAGGGCTCCTCCACTCCACAGCGATTTCTTTGTCACTCACTATGTGGTTGACTCTGCCCTGAGAGAAAAGCAGCAACAGATGTGCTCCCTCCATGGGCGGCTGGAGGAAGTCTAAATGAGTAATAGTGTCTTCATGTGAGCACCAGGAAAAGATGGCCCTATGGCCTCAGGAAGCAGTACGGGCTTCTTAGGGGAGAAGGTAGAGCTAGCGTGAGATTGGTTATCTGGGTAGATGTTAGCTTAGCAAAGGCCTGGGCCTGATGCTGAGGTTAGAGCTACTGATGTCTGAGGAGCATGTACGAAGGCCCTGAGGTGAAAGATGACTCATTCTGTCTGAGGAGCCAAGTGCATCTTCAGACAACTAAGATGCAGGTGGCTTTTTTTTTTTTTTTTTTTTTTAGGAAGGATGGTGGCGAGTGAAGGCATGGGATCAGCTGATTCCTCACTGTGCAACCCTGGCTGGCCTAGAACTCACGGAGATCTGCCTGGCTTGGCCTTCTGAGTGCTGGAACTAAAAGTGTGTGCCACCACGTCTGGCCAGGCTCAGGTTTTGTGGTGGCAGAAGAGCCTATTGAGTGACTACAGTGATCCTCAGGGGACAGTGCTGTGCTGGCCTTGTCCCTGTTGTTAGGAGTAGAGGATGTGTGGTGAGATCTGGACAGGGTCAGAAAATCTCCTCAAGGCTGTGCAGCCAGAGAGGGTTTGGGGGTCCTGGTAGGGTCAGGCATGAACTAGGTGCTGGGTTGGGCTCTGATGTGGGTGGTGACCATGGGGATAGAGTGTGATAGGTCTGAAAAACAGGAAGAGAGCATAAAACACAGCAAAGAATGTCTGGACAGATGAGATGCTTAAGGGCTGAGACAGAGTGAAGGGCAGAGGCTCGAGGGCAGCAAGAGTTCAGGGTGTTAAGTGGGATCTCAGAGATGTAGCCAGAGGAGGAATAGACCAATGTCTCCAGGGAAACTATGGAAAGCCTCATAATCTGGAAAGAGGCTCTGGGGTCATCAAGCCAGACTATAGGGCTTCACAGCTAAAAGGTCAGTCAATGATTCATACTCAGAGTCAAATCAGTGTCAAGCCTGAATACTCCTGGGTACCTTTGACACTCACACCCGTCCCCAAAGTTCACCTAATGATAGGGACACACTCCCAACATCTGGCCAGACATAAGAGGGGTGTACTGTAGCCATGAGGTGTGCAGCTTATGTGGTCACTGGCGTTCTGAGGGTCCTCCTGGCTCTTGCCCACATCCATGCCCTTGGATCCCCACCCCACATGCATGCGTCCATCTCCTTTCTGCATTTTGCTTTCATAGCACACCTTGGAAGTATCATGGGAGTGGCCTCCCAGTCCTACAGGCTGGGTATTAGATTCCCAGTCCACAGCTGTGTGACTTTGGATACAAGACTTAATGCAGCCATTATATCTTCACCTATAAGCTGGTAGAACTGCTGCCTTCCTCTGGGAAGAGAGGGGTCACATGGATAACACACAGGCTCCTGTCCACTCATGAACTAGAGCCACGCTTCCAGGCACCCCTTTAAACACAGGCCTGATGGTGCACACACAGCCATAGCCAGGTACACGCGCAGCTGTGTGAGTGTGCATCGTTCCTCATCTTGTGCAAATACACATGCCGAGAAGCTCAGTCCCTCCAACCCCTGGTGGCCCTGCTCACTTGCCTATGTCCTCCTGTCCTGCTGTTTTCTAGTGGCTGAAGCAGATAGAGGGGACAGAGGCAGCCCTCACGCAGAAGATGATGGACCTGGAGAAGGAGAAGGTAAAGATTCCAGCACCTGGGGCAGAGGCGGGATTTGGTTTTGGGGGCGGGGCTGAGCATCATCCTAGTCCTTCTGCCCTCACAGTTCCTTTGAGCCATCTCCTTTCTCTTCCGTTCCCAATCACCCAGTTTTCAATTGAACACTTATTTCTGACCCTGTGCCCCATCTTGGACTCACAGGCCCTTGGGTTACATGAGTGCATCTTGAGGACATTAGAGATGCAGTGTGACACATGGACCTTTGCCCGAGGGGCTCTGCAGACACACATACAGCTGGAGTTTTTGCACAATAGTTTGTGAACCTGGAGTTGCTCTTCTTTGGTTGTGCACTAGGTGCTTTAATGCAAACATGGCTGAATTGTGCTAATGAGGGGTGTTATGCCCTTGAGGTGCCCTAGTTAGGGGTGGAGGGGACAGTTGTCCTCAGCTCAGAGAGGCAAGAGAAGACCTGGCTCTGAAACTATACAAGACCAGTTTGTAATCTAAGTTCACTTGAGAACTCTTTGAAGAAGGGGGCTGTCACGTGGAGCCAAAGCAGCGTGTAGTGTCAGGAGAGCCCTGAAGAGGCCTTAGAAACTTGAGTTTCTACTTACCCCTGTCATCAATGGCACCATGGACAAGGCACTGGTCCTCTTTGGCCTTCTTTCTCCTCATCTATAAAATACAGAACTGCAACATGAGTTCTGGCTCTAAGGCCTCATGGTATAGAATAGGCATGTAGTCTGCTCAGATGAGGCCTGTGTAGAGGGAACCAGACAGCTTCAGGGAGTGTTTAACAGTCAGATCCATAGGAGGTGGGGGCACAGCCTGGGCAGGGAATGGGTTGCACCTGGGAACTATTGAGACAATCTTCAGAGGCACCAGGCCACAGTACAGGGACTGGGGACCCTGGGAATATGGATTGGGAAGCAGGCTGCATATGAGGTCCCTTCCTTGTTACCAGATACTCATGAGAAGGGGGGATCCAGACTGATTGTAGTCCTGATCAGGGTGCTTGTGGACAGCCTGGGCAGCCCAGGGCAGTGAGGGCTCTTCAGGGAGTTCACATAGGTCAGTCAACAATCAAGGACTCCCTTTCCTTCCAGCACTGAGTCTCTAGTGGGTAGATTCAGAGTTTCCCTGCTTTTGACTTGTTCAGCCAGTCCTAATGGTGGCCTATCTTTTCTAGGACCAGTTCAGCAGGCAGAAAGGCTACCTGGAGCAGGAGCTGGACTACAGGAAAGAAGCCCTTGACCAGGCCTACCTGGTAGGACCAGAAGTGGGTTTGACACTTTGGCTTTCTTCTCTCAGCCTTAGAGGCTGCTGCTTCCTGCAGGGAGCACACCAGGTTCCCTGTGCACACATGACTAGAATGGCCAGCAAGTGGTTGGGTGTTCCAAATGAGCTGTGTTTTTTTTTTTTTAAACTTTTTAATTTATATTCTTTTTTCATATATACATTCAGGCCACAATTTGCCTCCCTCTCCCAGACTCTCCCCGCTACCTCCCTTCTCCCCAAGATCCACACACTTTCTGCCTCCTCTCAGAAAATAACAGACCTCCCAGGGACATTAACCTAATATGGCATAACAAGCTACAATATTACCATCACATCAAGGCCAGACAAGGCAACGTGGTAGGAGGAAAAGTGTCCTACAAATCGGCAAACAAAGACAGCCCCTGCTCCCACTGTTAGGATTCCTTCTAGAACATTCAGCTACTCAGCCATATGCAGAGGACCTAGTGCTGACCTATACAGGCTCCCCGATCTCTGTGAGCCCCTAAGAGTCCCAGTCAGTTGATTCTGTGGACCATGTTCTCCCGGGTGTTGCTGACCCTTGTGGTTCCTTCAATCCTTCCTCCCGTCCTCTGCAGGACTCCCTGAGCTCTGCCTAATGTTTGGCTGTGGGACTCTGCATCTGCTCCCATCAGTTGCTTGATGAAGTCTCTCTAGTCTCTTTGATGATTAATTCTGCTAGGTCCTGACCCACCACACTCTGCAAGCATGAAAAACTGTAGGTCAAAGTTTTTGTGTCTGGGTTGATGTCCCAATCCCGCCACTTGAGGCCTTGTTATAGAAGATGAACTGTGGGTTTTACAAAGTTGGTGATCTTGATGTTTTTGCTTTTTTTTTGACCCATACTAAACTAGAAGTTGTTTGAGATGAACCGAGAAAAGGCTTTTGTATATACTTGTTGCTTTGTAAATGTTTATTTATCCTTAAAATTCCAAAGAGGATGGTGGTGTATCTTTGCCAGTAGAGTGCTTGCCTAGCATGCGTTAAAGCTAGCTCAATTCCTGGGCATGGTGGCACCTGTCTGCATTCCCAGCACAGAGGATTAGAAGTTCACTATCCTCCTTCACTATGCAGTGAATTCCAGAACTGTCTTAAAAAAAAATCCCAAAGCAGGTTTTCTTATAGGTAGGGATGGAGATGGTCCTAAAGAACAGAGAGGCGAGGCAGTGAGCTGTGGCCAGATGCGTACTAGCAAATGGGGAGAGTTTTAAAGCCCTTTGAAACCCTGTGCGGTTCTCAAAAGAGTCTGGGCTTCCCTCAAAGCCAGAAATCCCTGGCACCAAGAGCCATTCTCCCTTGTGGATAAGGGTCTAAGTTATCGGTGGGACATTTCCAAGATGTCCTCATGGTGGAGGGCGAGTCAGTGCCACTCTGTGGAAGACAGTCAACACTCAGCATTGAGCAACGTCTCTCCTGTCACTTCGGTTCCTTATCCTGTGATGTGGCTGACAATAGCATCGAGAGTAATGGACACATGAGAACACGCTCATCTCCGCCTCTCCATCTCATCTAGTTAGGGTCCTTGTAAACGCCCATGAAGAACACACCCTCACCTCCCAGAACTGTCTCTCAAGCAATGTTTAGCAGTTCTGAAGGACAGCCCTCAGGGAAGCTGCAGGAACCTTAGTTGTCTCCAAGGGGAGGTACATTAGGTGGAAAACTGAGGGCCCTGGTCCTAAGGTCCTCCTTAGGTCACAGTGTGGTAAAGGACAGTTGCAGTGCTGAGAGAGGTGGAGACCAGCCATTGCAAAGTGCTGTGGTTTCCTGGGGCCTCTCACAAAACAGCTATTTGGAAAGGTGATACCTATTCATAGGACTGTGTGCAGGGCAGGTTCAGGACCTTGGGGGATGTTGGCTCTTAGAAAATGTCTCTACCTTAATGATCCTGGTCCCTGTAGAAGTTATGGTTATCCCTGAAAAGCACACCAATCCTCAAGTGCACAACATGCATCTAGAGGGATATCTGTCTTGTGAGATTCTAGACAGTCCTCGGGAGGTATTAGATTCACTTAGAGCTTGGTCTGTGGACTTCTCACCTCCTGCATCCAGGTTGGTTAAAGGAAGGTGCAGGATGCATGCTTATCTTCCTTTGTCATGGTGTGGACTGAGGAGTGGTGGCTGGGGGTCTCCCAGAAGCTTGAATGGAGAGGGGTGAGCCAGAATGTTTGATGGTGAGTGTTGACCTTCCTACACATAAGCTCCTGTGTCACTTGGAGTCTAGGCAGAGGCCACATGGAATCCCACTGCTCTGTCTTCTGTTTTCCCATGGCCAAGGTGACCCTAGGGAGAAGGTGGTAATGTCTGTGGCTAAATCCATGGTAGCACAAAAAGGATAAGATCTATCTGGGAAGTCAAAACAATGCTTCAGGTGTGGGACTTGCAAAGCCTTCCCTGGGTTGCTCTGTCTCATATTCGGGTGGGTTCCATCACATGGTTGTGATGTTTCTTAGCCTGGGGTGAGGGGCTTTGTGGCAGCAGGAGAGAGACACTTTTCTCCTTTGCCTCTTGGTTCCATGGTAAGGTAACTGTTAAGCATCCAGCAGGGAACTTCACTAAGAATTTGAACCCTGAATGATTGGACTCCTGCAGCCAGCTCCACTGTCTCCTACAGCATTGCCCACAAAGGCCCCTTACTATCAGGGATGAGGTGGTGGGTAGGACCTTCTCCCTATTTGCTCCCAGTTAAAGCTGCATTCTCCACACAGCCAGTAAATAAACTATATAGCTGAGAAATAGAATACTGGGTGAGAGTAAGTTAGTAGCTAAAGATAAGATAAATTCCAGTTGAACAGACTTGTGTCAGGGAGATGTGATTCTTTCTTCTTGCCCTTCTCTCCTATAAAGACCAAGGATGTTTGCCTCTGTCCAGAACAGAACACTCACATGTGCCTTGGCCAGAGGGACCTCCACATGCTCTGCTGGACCCTGCATGCTGACATTCCCTCCCTAGGTGACCTCTAGTAGCATCCTGACAGGGATGACTGTCTGCCTTTCTGTAACCTCAACTGTCTGTGGTTTGGGCCATGCAGAAAATCCAGGACCTGGAGGCCACCTTGTACAATGCACTGCAGCAGGAGCCAGGGCGGAGGGCCAGCGAGGCACTGAGCGCCAGCCAGCGTGAGGACCTTCAGGCAGCTGTAGAGAAGGTACGCAGACAACTCCTGCGTCAAAGCCGGGAGTTCGACAGCCAGATCCTGCGGGAGCGAATGGAGCTGCTACAGCAGGCCCAGCAGGTACTAGCAGTGGCCCCACCATCTCATTTCCCTATCTTGTACCTTCAATATATCCTGAGTCCCTGATGACCTGCTGGCCCTTGATGGACGTCAGGTACCGCAGATGTTGGGTGGATAGTGACTTGTAGAAGTTCTGCTGGCATAGCATCTTTTCTTAGGGCTGCCTGTCACAGAGTGGAAAGCATTCCCTCTTTGGTGGCTTGGAAGACACAGGCACTTGGGTGTTGTAGATGACAAACTTGTTCTTTCCATTGACTGAAATATATACACAAAACAAAGGTGTTTCTCCTACCTTCCTCCAACGCTCCCTATATGGCAGCCTGATACACAGGGACCACGCTGCCTCAGCAAATCTTTGCTGTCGGGTTTGGGATGGATGGCCAAGAATTTGAGAATCAGCTTAAGAGCCTGACTGGTTACTTCTTGGAGGACCTAAGCATCTGTAAAGGTCACATGATGCTGAGCAGAGAAAAGAAGGTTCCAGAACTTTGATGATAGCTGAGGGAGGAGAAGCAGAAGAGATGAGCTACACAGAGCTTTGTTAGGAAGCATGCTTCATATCTTCAGAGCCTCCACCCACCTCATAGCATCCCCATGAGGCGTGTGAATTGGCACACAGCATGGCTGCCCCAGCATTACCTGTCTCTGCCCTTCTTCTCTGCAGCCTCCAGGCCCCAGCTGCCTGGATGTTAGACTCATGAGTGATTGAGGCTACTCCAGTTCATCTTCTTGCCCTGCTGGGAGCCTAGGTGCCCCAGCTCAGACATCATCTTATGAGTGTACTGTCTACACTGGACATGAGCAGGTCATGGACTTCACAAGCAGGTGAAGTCCATCCCTCTATAACAAAAATATATATCTAAAGACAAGTCAGAAGAGAGGGCCCTCTGGGGGACTGCCTGCCCTCTCTGTCCATCCTTCAGGGATTCTATGCTGGACCACCATAAAAGACATAGGTCAGGTTTGGGGCCTGGGAGTCTTTTTATGACATATGACTCAATGTGTTTCAGAAAATCCGGGAGATGGAGGGCAAGCTGGAGCTGCAGAGGCGCCAGCTGAAGGAGCTAGAGGAAAAGGTAGGTTGCCCCGGAGTGCTGAGACCTCAGGTCTGAGATACGGGCAGGCAGCTCTGATTTCAGCTTTAAAGCCCAGGCTTTTTGTTCCCCAATCCATCCAAGGAATCCAAGGCCTCCACAGACAGATGCTGGGGCCACAGGGTCAGGAGTCCATTTCAGTGTCTGGGTGAGGGTTGGTTCAAATAGCTTCAGAAAAGGCTGAACAGGTGAGCCACATTAAAAAGACATAGCCCAGTCATCAAGACCCGGGTCAGTGAGAGAGCCTGTCTTAAAAATCAAGGTAGACAACTGGTGAGAGCGGAACCCAGGGTTGTTCTCTAGCTCCCCATGTATACTCCTACACACAAACACACCAACACATGTGTACCTACATACACAAACATGCACATACAGGCACATAGACACGTCAACACAAAATAAATAAGTGAATGAATGAATGAATAGATTACGCCTTACATGCAGGTAAAAATAAAAATAGCAAGAGTCTTTTCCACCTCTATCTGTGAATATATGCATGTCTCTGTGTTAGAGAGGTATATATGTACGTGTTAGTGAGGTGTATATTTGTATGTATGTGTGTGAGGTGTAAGTAAGTATGTGTGTGGGCACGTGTGCAAGGTGTATATGTTTGATGAGAGTACCTGTGTGCACACACAGACGCCAGAAGAGGGTGTCTGATGTCCTTCTCCACCACTCTCCAACCTAGGAGGGAGGGTCTCTTGCTGAACCTGGAGCTTGAGATTTTTCTACTAGGCTGCCTCCAATAAGACCCAGAAATCCTTCTACCTGCCATCCCATCAGTGCAGGGATTACAGGCACATGTGGGATGAGAGACACAGAGGCAACTGACTTAAAACAGGGCAGACAACACATGCTAGGACTGAAGTAAGCAAAACCACGCTATGATGTCAGTCCAGGTCTGGCACTTATTATCTGGTCAGATGTGATGACAGTGGACATGTCTAGTGCATACTTGGTGAAGCTAGAAGACAAACACAGCATCACAGACTAAGCAGAATTCCTGGGAGAAAACAATACACCCGACAGCAGAGGAACACACAGATGCCCCCAACAATTCTCACTCACTACCACGGGCCTCACACTGTGCACAACAGTAGATGCACCAAAAGCTGTGCCTATCAGCCTGGAGAGATGGCTCAGTGGCTTGGGCAGCTCACAAACACCTGTAACCACAGGTCCATGGGTATCTGATGCCCTCTTCTGCCTCCTATGGGCGCTGTGCTCAAGTGCACATACACACATATACTACATAATTAAACAATAAAGTCTCTAAAAACAACAACAACAACTTCTGGACCCAGTTTAACTTTGTGAAATCGTAGAGTGAGTTGTTTTAGACAAGCCCTTTTGCAAAGAACTGAAAAATGTAAAAATCAATCCTCTCAAGGCTGGGCATGATTGTGGTGCACACCTGTAATTCCAATACTTAGGATACAGAGTCAAGGGGATTACAAGTTCAAGGCCAGCCTGGGCTGCAAAGTAAGACTTAAAAAAAAAAAAAACCTTTTCTTAAGATATTGGAAAGCATCCACAGTAGTGAAAAATGGCAGGCCATTATCCAGAAAGGGAGGATCCCAGAGACAAACATTTGCATTCATCCCAGAAGAGACAGCCAGGGTTCTGTGGATGCTGATAGCCACCCTGTGCTACTGCCCTAGGCACACTGCAAGGCTAGTTGAGGACCACACAGGCAAGGTGGCTTTACTGTGATCATCACCACTTCTTATGACAACACCTGCTGACTGTGTATCAATTTCACTCATCTCTTCCTCCGAGTAAGAGAGTAGGGTGGTCTTAGACAAGTCCAGGGAGAAGTCATAGTCTCGTAGCTTATATCAGGGAGTAAGGTGGTAAGGTCGACCTTAACATCTGTGGGGTTGTAAGGTCACCCATGGGGAGAGGCACAGGCCTTCTGACCAAGCCTGCTTTGCAGGGTGAGGCTACTGTGCCTGAGAAGACCCTGTCTGAATCCTGAAGGAAGATATGAGGAAGCCCAGAAAGAAAGACAAAGGCCACTTCTGGGCCGAAACATGCCAGGCTGGCTTGTGGGGCAGGAGCTTGACTCTCCAAGGGACAGCAGGGACAAGTTTCTGGAAGTCACTGGAGAGCAGAGTTTGGGGCTCTTCATCAGTGGGGCAGCCTTCCTGGTGGTTGTCAAATACTAAATATAGGGGATGGAGAGAGAGAAAGAAAAAGAATACTCCTTGAGACTCCTTGTGGGGCAGATGTATTCTCTCTGAGAAGCCAAATTCAGACAGGGCAATCACAAGTTTCTCTCTATATGGAATTTCTGGGTGCATTGCTGGCTGTGTCTGTAGGGGGCACCAGGGGTCCGTGTCCAGGCAGTAGCTACCTGGGTTTTCCCATTAGTTCCCATCTGGAAGGTGCCTAGTCCTCCTCAGCCCTCTAGGGCTGTTGGGAAGTCTTAAGGGGATCGTCAGGTTGATCCAACTGAGCATACTTTAGCTCCAAGGCTGGGCTCAGGATAGCCGAAGAACCTGCAGCTGTAAATGGAGGGCTTCTTATTGCTCTGAGAATAATAATTGCCCATTAGTGGGCGGTGGGGTGGGGGAATGAACTCTGCTTGCCTTTCCATTCATAGGCACCTTGATGGTCATAGCTAAATGTGACAACTGTGCAAACATGGCCACAGGGGATGTCACCCATTAAAATGTTAAAAGAGTGTGTGGGGGGTGTATGGGGTTGTTGGCAGAGGCCTCAGTCAGTAAAGTGCTTGCTCTGCACACATTCCCTGTGCTTGATGGATCCCCACCACTCACACCAAGGACAGCTGGGTGTGGTGGGACACAGTTAGAAACCCAGTGCTGAGCTGGAAACAGGCAGTTTGGGAACTTATTGGTCAGATAGTGTGGCGTAACTGGTGAGTTCCAGGCCAGTGAAATATCCTGTCTCAAAAATCCAAAGAGGACAGTACCACCTAAGGAATGAAATGTGTCTCTGCCCTACATGCATGCACGTGAGCCAACCCACACACAACACATATACACATACACAGATAATAATGTCAGAAATCAGGCTGGCTGGGTATACCGGCTATGCCTCCATGGGGGAGCACCTGGATGTCACTTGGACTGTTTTTCCGGTCTCTCAGACTTTCTCAGAGCTGATTTGTGGACGGCTCTGTCTCCATCTTCCCAGGAGGGTATGCCCAGGTCAAACACACAGCAGGAGAGGCTGACCTGACTGGGATTACTGCTTGGCTATATGACTAAGGGTGCCACCAAGCCTAATGTCACCTGCAGGTCCTCCCAGTCACTCCCTGCATGTGATCATGGGAGACTCTGATGCCATCAGCTGTGGCTTGTGGTCTTTCTCTCTGTTCATGGCCAGTTTATTCACAATCCACTGGGTGGTCTCACTAAGCCGTCTGCCTTCTGAGCCTTTAGTTTCCCCATGTAGAACATAAAGTACTCTGGGATTACAGTGAGCCCTTACAGCTCTTGATCCTAGAGATGGATAGAAGAAAGTGGTGATGCTATTTGGATTTTCACTTTTCTCTACAAACAACATAGGAAACTATGACCTTGTTTGGTGAGGATTATTTTTTTAAATTCCCATGTGATGGTCAATTATGTTTCCTCTAATGACCACTGATTCTGTTTAAACAGTGCAAGTCACAAGTAGATTAAGAAAAAAGTAGGTTTTTTTTTTTGAACTAACTAATCTGTCTTTTCTGTTTTAGTAAGGTTATTTTTATCAGCAGTGTTTTCCTAAAATTGACTGGTAAAAGGCACGGGATGTTTTAAATATTAACCAATCTCTTGCAAGGGGCAGTGTTGGGATGGCTGGCTCCCTCCCATGCTGTGGCCCTCTATAACATATACTGGTGAAGCAGATCGTGACTTTGGGCAGGCCCTTCCCTTATGCTTTCTTGTGCAGCCTTACTTTCATTCCCCCAAAGTCTCTGCACGCGGCATAGATTTCACCTGGTTGGTGGGATACCTGATAAGTGTGTAGGGATAACCCACTGAGCCCATGAGGCTGGAGGCAGCAGTCAGCACCTCCTGTTGGCACCCTCCGCTCCTCTCTGCTGCCCCCTAGTGTCATAGTTCTTGTAAGATGCTGTCACTGAATTCCATACCACATCTCACATCTTTTTTTTTCTTTTGTTTTCCTTTTCTTTTTTTTCTTTTCTTTTCTCTTCTTTTTCTATTCCTGTTTTCTTTTGGTCTTATGTTATAGTTTTTGTTCCTTTTTTTGTTTTTCTCACTAGCATTCATTCTGTGGCCTTGACGACTCCCATGCGCCGAGAACTCGGGTGTGTATCCTTTCCGTTCTATTGGGCTGATGCGAAGCCGATTGAGAGAGGAGGTTGACTCCCCTCTGGCTGTGCTGCTCCTTGGGAGATGAGGAGCCTTGAAAGCAACCTTGTTCTGGATTCTTCCACTTCATCTCCTCAGGGGCTGTGTGGTCCTGGGTCCTTGGGGTCCTGCCAAAGAGGCCCATGGTGAGGATTACTGAGAAAGAGAGGCCCGTGGCATTTCATCCACAGAGCTTATGTTCTATTTCCAAAGCCATCTCCAGTCTGGTGTAGTTCCTGCTTTGTGCACATCTCCTGTCAGGTCCAAAGCAGGTGACCTTCCAGGGCAAGGAGCAGCAGGTTGCTAGGCAAGTGGCTCATGAGGCCAGATCCCTGGACTGTACGGTGTCCAGGGCCAGCAGTCCCTGGCTCCTCACCTCTGGATCTCAACCTGCATGCCCAGTTATGGTGCCTGACTGTATTCAGAGACTCAAAGAATGAAGGCATCCCAGGATCTGGTCCTACCTTAGCTGTTGGTCCCGTGTTTCCAAGCACCTAGCTTTCAGCCTGAGTTCCTGCCTTTCCATACCCTCCTGGTGCTGAGTGCCCATTCTAGCGCTAGTATCTGCCAGGACCTCTGAATTTTGGAATCTTGACCCTGAATCTAACCTAGGCTGAGAATCCTTGAACTCCAGGATGCCCCTGAGGCCGACTAGATCCCTAGATGGGACACCCAATGTCCTTAGCAATGCCCCTGCCTCTGACACTAGCTCACAAACACTTAAGTTAGGTACCTTTTATTCCCCCATTGCCTGGGACATATCCAGGCACGTGATGTTTAGTCATTGTATAGAGAGAGAATAAAGGGCTACTCAGTGGTCTGGGAGACAGCTCATACCATGCTCCATTGATGGAGCCCTGGCTATCCAAATCCTGCTCCCTTTTTTTCTGGGTTATGGAGGAGGTTCTCTGGGTGACTATCAAGAAAGATCTGGATGGTGTGGACTTGAAGATAGAGCAGGACCCACCTCCACTCTTCCTAACCTTTGATTTTTGTTTCACTTCATCTCTTGATCTTACAGGCTAGACAAAGAGCTTTTGGAATCACCTGAGTCCCCCTGGTGCCCCATCCTCACTGAAACCAAAATCCAACAGTGCAACAAAGCTTTTCAAAGTCCAGAGCCTGAACACAGAACTTATGCACATTCGACAGTCACTTAAAGGGGAGGCCTGGGGACCTGGCCAGCCTCTGCTGTGGACCTCTGCAGGACAATGGCGAGCTTCCCCAGTACCCCCACTGTGACATCTTCAAGAGCCAAGGACAAAGGTGGATCTGGATGGCAGAAATTTAAGTGCAATTAGTAGAAACCCAGGACATTGGGAGCTGCTGCCTTGGGGGATAGGCACAGCCCTGTCCCCATGCTGTGTGCCTCCCTGAAGGCACTGCATGTGCCTAGATGGACTCAGACAGCCCCTCTGCCCGGTGTACATAAATCTCCATGGACTGAGTGCGTTCTTCTGGAGTCTGTCTGTCAGAGCAACCAATGAAACCTCTGACTCCATGCACAGCTGGACTTGCAGCTGGTGACCAGCAAGAGAGAGTTGGAGTCGCCAATGTGGGGACCCTGTGGATTGTAGATTTCTGAGGAAAGCTGAAGGCTCCGACACTTGTATAGGTGTGACACTGCATAAGTCCCAGAGCATGGCTGTGCCTCAGACCAGGGAGAAGTGAGGACTGAGAAAACAGACCCAAGTTATCTGTTGTAATTTGTAGGGGCATCCTAAAAAGTCATTCAGGCTGGTAGTGCAGTACCCAGAGGCCCTTGAGTTCTGAGGTCTGAGGCCAGGGCTATCCTTTACCATAGAGAAAACTACCATAGAGCCTTCACTGCCCAGGATCCTTGGTAGAGAGTGCAGTCATCTCCTCGGTTGTTGGAGCCTCCCAGAGCACAGGGGGTAGGATATGGGGTGGTGCACCCTAAGTTCACTGGGAACTAGATGCTAGAAATCGACTTCCAGAGGGAATTCCCCAAGAAGTAACTTTGGGATGTCAGTCTAGGATGGGGCAGCTCCAAAAGGTACCTGCCTATGTGGCTATACTCTTCCAAACCCAGGATGGAGAGAATGCTAGCCATCCGATTGACAGTGTGAAGAAGGGATAGGACGGTGAGTTCGGGTGGAGGAGCTTGTGGTGAGTTGAGATGGGACATGGCGGCAGCAGGCCAGATGAGCCTCTTGCTGTGTAGTTATAGGACCAAGTGGGTGGCACCATGATTTTATGGAAGGAAGCAGTATGATTGGAGTCCAGATCAGGCCCATTGAGGTGAGGGAACCATGGAGCAGGGACCTGACATTGTAGGGAAGCCAGATCCAAAGAGAGAAACGAGGGCAGTGCTCTGGACAGAAGAGGGGCTCTCCAGAAAGGAGGTCATTCCAGTGAAGTCTCCAGCTTGAAGCAAACACACCAGGATGGCTCAGAAGTGTTGATTCTCTGCTGAAATCTAAGTCCCCCAACACCTGTGACCCACAAGCCCAGCCTTTGCAACGTACCAATACCCAGTGACTTAATTAAATCCCAAGGAACCTATCTTTGACAACAGGCATCTGAGTCACTGAGTAGCAGGAGTGTGGGGAACAGTCAGGAAAATGGAAAGCATGCCTGCTTTCTCTGATAGGAGACGCAGGGGGGAGCGATCCAACTGACTTCTGTAGACAGTCATCCTGGGGCATCCCAGAGGGTCAAGGAGAAGTCCACCACTCTGTCCCTGCAGCTACCAGTCTAGAATCCCTGCAGGTGTGCTGGAGTGTGGTCCTTGTACCTTGTGTCCCTACCTACTGTGAGGGAGAGGGCAGCCTCCCTGTCTGCCTGGCTTTTTCACTCAACACCTTATGTGACAGTGGCCTTAACTCTGCAGTCAACCTGTCTGGGCACTCCCAGCTCAGTCATTTCCCTGCTGCAGACAAACACTGTCCTTGTGACTCGGAGGAACACAACTGACAGATCCCAGGCCATGCCTCTTGGAAGAGCTTCCGTGACCACAGCGGGATGGGTGGACCTGCATCATTCCACAGGTCCTCTGACATCCCAGCAGCGGCTGGCAGGAGCAAGGATCTGAGGCCCTCATGGAGTGGTCCTCCCAGGAGCTTCTGCATAGCTCAGTTGGGGCCAATGTCCACCCTTTCTACCCCCAGGAAGCAACTCAGGCCTGGGAATGCAACTCACACAGACAGGTGTGCAAGCTTCTCAAGTCCCTATCAGGACCCAGATTTCCTTATCATTATCTTAGGCATTGCTGCCAGAGTCCCCCTAGGAGGCACAGTCTCAGAACTCTTGCCACTGATAGCCTGTGTAGTTTCCAGGGGAGTAGAGCTACAGAGTCTATAGACAGGAAAGCAGGTGGAATTTTTCTTGATTCTTCTTCCAGACTTACTAGGAGGATGAAGCCCATAGCTCATCCTATGAAGTCTTCAAACACGAGGTTCCACCTCTGTCCCCCAGTCCTCTAAGCCAGTGGCGTGCAATCTTGAGCAGGACAGAGAAGTGAAGAGTCAAGACTAGTCTGTCATTGCGGCAGCCTGTAGGGGCTAAGTGGGAGGCCTGAGCTGGGACGAGATGAGCTGAGGATTGGGGGCCTGTAGCTTTAAAGTAGAGGGTGACCCTAAGGCTGAAGACTATGTCCCACTGGTCCTCTTCACTTTGCTTGATCTATAGCTGATCATGGGGAAGTTCTCAGTCAGGGTCCCCTGCTTAGCACAGTGTAGAGCCCCACCCCCACGCATGTGCTGTGCAGAAGCCTGGGTCTAGGTCCTAGCTCAGTTCCACATGGAGTCCACCCAGTCTGAGACCCTCCCAGTTGCTTCCAACCCTGGCTAGGCAGGGACTACATGCTCTGGCATGCTTGAGGTCCCTAACCAAGGTCATGTTCCATGGAGAGTGGTAGCCTGCTACCTCCTTGTCTTTCTTACCGGTCAGTGTTATATGTCTGTTCTTTCCTTTGGGTTCCCTAGCCAGATGGCCACCAGGAGCCTGGCAATCCCAGTACCATACAAATGGGTTGCTCTTTTATTTCTCATGCTTAACCTCAGCTTGTTAAGGGACTCCCATCATGGAGCAGAAACCCAAACCAGGCACTTTGGTGTCTTTTTCCTCTACCAAATTGTCAACCAAAAACAAAAAAAAACCCAAAACCCGAACCCAACCAACCAACCAACCAACCAACCAACCAAATAAACAAATACCTCCAAATATCCAAAAGCCTCTTAGGGGTTTCTACAGACCCCAATATGTGTCCAGAGCCCTATTCTGGTCGAAGGAGCTGGGTCTCCAAGGCTGAATCTGCCCTTTCCCCTCCTTATCCATTCACCTGAGGGCTGAGGTTGTAAGATTAGTGTGCAGTCATGGCCTGTGTCTTTGCTGTGGCTTGGGGTGGGGTACACTTTCTCAGTCATGGCTCCTAAGGCTTTGGTTTCTGTTCTCATAGCCACTCTCTTGAGGCCTGCCCCTCAAAGAAAATCGGGGCCCACAGGCCAGGCCTCTACCCAGCATCCATTTCTCTTCTTAATCTTCCTGGCTCCACGTTCTTTTCCCTCTAAGTCTTGGTGAGTCCCCAGGAAGAGCCAGCTGCCTTCAGCTGACAGTCATCTTCCATGGCAGGTAGCATCTTGTGGTCAGTGTTCTGGGACTCACATGCCTGGTACTTGGGGAATCCTCCCCACGGTAGGGGAAAGAAGTTATAGTGTGTCACTTTGCAAGGTGCTGCCTACTTGCCCAGTGCCTGCAGCAGCTAAGCAATAAGTCTGGCCACAATCCAGACAGCTGAGGGCGTGGGCCAGGAAGCGTCACTATGCATATCACATCCAGCCAGGATTCAGCCTGAGGATGTGCTGGGCTTTCTGATCAAGCTGTGTAAACCCACTCATGTTATTCTCTCACAGACGCAGATGCCTGTACTCCAGAAAGTGTCTGGAGATCCTTTTATGAGACACTCAGTAATTTGTCCAGATTCATACCTGAGACAGAATTCAAACCCAAGGAGTAAGGGTGATTCCTGTCCCTTTAAGGCCAGTGTTTCCCACGGCCAATTCTGCCTGTCCCAACTTGGCTGCAGCCCTTTACTCCCTGTATCCCCCAGAGATCTACTGTTGGGAACTCAGAAGGCCTCTCTACAAAGGTAGAAAAGAGAGCCACAGACTTCATTGTTGGAGAGCAAGATGCCAGAGTGAGGTGTATCCTAAGCAACCCAGAGGGGTACCTACAGGATGCTAGGGGTGGGGTACACATGATTTCCAGCCAAATTCCATTGGGCCTTAAGACCATAACTACTTCTTTCCAAGAATGGGTCACCCCAAGTTCACCCACTGCCAAGCTGGATAACCCTCTGACTTCATTTAGTGGGTTTATACAAAGGTTACAATAAATGCCTATCTTTATGGCAAGAGGCAATTGTATGAGAAAGGCTGGGAAACGATGAGGGATTGAATGTGCAGCAGTGTGCAGAGGTGGAAGAGGGGGAGATACGGTTTCCTTCGGGTCCCAGGAACACTACTTCAGGAATGAACACATCTGCATGCTCTGAGGACAACATGCTAAGAAACCTGTCCCATTATTTTCTGGTAAAGCAAAGCTTCTTATTTTATAATACTGTCCTGTTACCTCTCTGCCTAGTCCTGTCCTCTGGTGTGGTTGATGGCCTCAGATTTCCCCCCGTGTCCCCCTTGATGTCACCTTAGATCAGCTACCTCCCTGGTTCTAATGGCCTATGCTCACAGTGAGGTGTCCGAGACCCCTGAGTACCTGTGTGAGTGTGGGCTCTTCTGTGTGCCATGTGGCCAGCCACTCCTGTCCTATGGGCTGTGGCCTGGTGCTTGTCCCCGCTCCACAGATCTCTGCCTACATCTACCTGCTGCTTCCCGCCATTCCTGCTCTTCTCATCCTCTGGGTCCCTTCCCCAGCCCTGAGCTCCGGGGACTTGTTTTCTGCTGCCAAAGGGCCGGTGTCACTCCACACTTGATCTTACAGCTCCTGGGTTACAACATGCATTCTCAGTGTGGAGTCAGACCTGGCTGTTCCTTCCCATCTGTAGGGTTTGGACAAGCTCTTCCACCTTCTGAGGTCTTTTGATTTTACCATCTCTAAAATGGTCATGAGGATGCCTACCTCATAGGGTCACCAGGACAACTGGACTAGGTAGGTGTGAGATACCTCTTGGTATGGCATTAATGTCCCACCTTCTTTGCCTGGCAGAGTCTAGATCCTTGGTAAGTATGTGCTATACTCAACAGCAGCATTGTTATGGTTGGGAATGGGCTTTGTTTGCTTTGGAGAACCTGATGGTACTCTTTGGAAACCATCTTTTTCCTCTTCGTGTGCATTGCTAAGCATTAATTCCAGGTGGCTGGTCTGAGCCTCATTCTAGCTGTGGTGTGTTCTAGCAGGCCAGCTTGTAAAATGAGATGCTCGTTCGTATTGCATGACGTTTGTGTGGATGAAACCCAAGCTCCCCACTCATGAATAATCCACCTGTCCTTGTTCTCCTCAAAGGACGTTTTTCCGGGACAATCCAAAGGCACAGTAGCCACCTCAGAATTTCCAGAAAGTCCGTGTTGTAGACTCATTCCATTTTTATTAAGTCTGGGCCAGTGAAATGTTTCTGGGATGGAGCCAACAGCCCAGGGACAGACTGAGAAAAGCTTCAGCTACATCATCAGAGCTCCTGGTATTGATGGCTCCGATGGGATAAATGTGGATGTGAAGATTGACACCTGCTGGGTGTTCCGAGACGTGGAGGAGAGTGACAAGGAGCAGGGATGCCTTCCAGAAACAGCCAGCAGCCTGGACCTGGACACAGGACTGCTCAGGAGCAGCTAGAATCCTCAGAGCAGAAACTGTTGGCAGCTGTGGACAAGCATGTGATATCAGAGTCAGGGCTGAGGAACAGGTGGGTATAACCCTGTGAGCACTCTTGTGTGGGGAGAGGGGGCATTGGTGAATCCCCCCGACACATGGTCCTTTGAATCCTGTCTCCAGCTCAGGTTCCAGGCTCATCAGAGGTGTAGACCCAGCTTCAGATGGTCATCTGCCCTCACTTCTGTCTGTCACGGCCTGCTCTGTGCTCATCATCTACTGGGTCCAGTCAGTAGCAAGCACCCGCGGTGAGCGGGGAAGAGAGAAGCCCCGTCTTCCCCTCACCTCCGTTCTGTTATGGCTGTGCCCAGATGATGTGTGCTTCTCTTTGTGGGCCCAACTTCTGCTGTATGGCTTGGTCCAAACCTTGGTCACATGCTTCCCCTGGGTAGTCCCTTAGCTCCAGGAACAGAAGTGGCCCCAGAGTTGCTGAACCAGTTGTCTGTCATCTCTGTCTGGCCTCCCAGCTCCTCCATCATCTTGGTACAGGATAACAGCACCCCCCCCCCGCCCCCTGCCATTGTTTCTCTCTGCTGAGCCTCTCATATGGGCTCTGCTGCCTGGTGGAGTCAACACAGACCCAGAATGGCCATTTGAATCTAGGTCTTTTTCCAACCCCTATCCTCTTTGTCTTTTTCCTAATGGGACCTTCCCTCCTTTTTCCTCTCATCCCCTCCCCCCATTTTCCTCTCTTCCACACCCCTCCATTCTTCCTGTCTTCCCTTCCCTTAGTGGTGCTGGGGATAGAAAGGCCTTGAATATTCTAGAGCAGTACTGTTCTGCCTGGTCACACCCCAGCCCTTCCAATGGTTTACTTCTCCTCCTTCCCTCTCTTCCTCCCTCTTTCCCTCCTTCCCTCTTTCCCTCCCTCTATCCTTCCCTCCCTCCACCCCTCCCTCCCTCCTTCTGTCCCTCCTTTCTCCCTTCTTCCTTCCCTCCCTTCCTGCTTTTCTTCTTCTCAAGAGGCAGCTTCCATGGTCAGCTGGCTGTACTGTTATAGGCCCATGACAAGGTGGGAGCATCATGAAGGATGGGTTTGGTAGAGGAATGCTGTTCTCCTAGTAGTGACCAGGAAGAGCGGCAGTGGGGCCCTAGGGGGTGTTTCTTGAGACTATGTGTGTTAGTTTATTTTTTTTCTGTCACTGTGAACAGACACTCAAGTAATCAATGAAAAGAGCACAGGTTAATTGGGGCTCACAGTGGGTTTCAGTCTGTGTTGTGCATTCATTGATTTGGACCCATTGTCAGGCAGGGTACCTTGGCAGACGTGCCTTTGCAGGAGCCCAGGGTGAGGCTGTATCCACTGTTCTCTTTGAAGCTATAGTACGCATCTTTCAGGAAAGGCCAAGGGATAGGGAGGTAGGATCTGTGGCAGGGCTGAAGGAGAAAAATGACCACTCTGGCCTCCACTTTGCCCCAACTTTGACTCTCTTGAGGTCTGTGATGTATAGAATGTTATTGTCTCTTTTTCCAGATGGGGGAGCTATAGAGTCTGGGACAAGAAGAGCTGTAGGGTCTAAATGGCCCACTAGGAATGCTGAGGCCCCGCTGACTTCCTGGAGGGTCTGGTCCCCTAGGAAACAGTGAGTGGTTGGGAGTACACACTGTACTTGCCGCAGCCACAGAGTTAACACATAGGGCTGGTGAGATGGCTTAGTGGGCTAAGGTGCTTGCCGCCAAGCCTGATGATATGAGTTCAATTCCTGGGACCCTCATGGTAGGACAGAATTAACCCCATAAAATTGTCACCTGACTACCACACATGCACTGCTCTCCTAGGCTCCACAAAATTAAAAAAAAAATTAAATAAAAAGTGTTAACATACCAAAGGTTGTTTATTATTATTATTATTGAAATAATACAGAGCTGGGCGAGGAGGTTTATACCTGGAATCCTACCACTTAGGAGCCTGGGCCGAGAGGATTTCTGTGAGTCATGGACCAGCCAGTGTCAGTTCTTGTCTCAAAAAAAAATGAAGTTAATTAACTAATTAAAAGAGATGTATAAAACATAAAATTAACAAGCTGAATTGTTAGAAAATGGATTGGGAAAAAGTCCCACTCCCATCTCACTAAACTATGCTTCACAGTCATTTCTGACCTAATGTAGCAAAGTCACACTGGGCACTTGTCACCCTCTTGCTCTGAATCAGACCTGCCTGCTAGGCAGATGTTCATGGTGAGTATTCTGCTTGTTTTATGAAGGAGATGCCAAGGCCTGGGATGTTGTGTGACTGTGCCTCTACATCCCTTAGGGTAGTAAGACTTGATTCCAGGTACCCAGGTGTCTATCCTGTGGCCCCTGTGGGCCCATATATTCATGACAGAACCTCTTAGATTCACAAAACCCCACTCCTTGCCTTTTTCCTAGTCGTGAATGTATGGGTTTCCTGTGGCTGCTGTGACAAATGGCACAAACTTGGTACCTTTTCTTGGAAGTAGCATGTTAGGATTGGAGACAGGACTTCACAGAGCCCATGCTGGCCTCAGACTTGCTCTACAGTCATGGATGGCCTGGCCTTGAACTCTCGATCCCTTTGCCTTTCCATCCAGGGTGCTGAGGTTATAGGCATGCATCCATGATACTTGGAGGCTTAAAAACAACCTAAAGAGATGGCTTAGTCTGGAAGGTGCCTGTTGTAAAAACACTAGGACCTTAGTTTAGATCCTGCACACTCAAGTAAAAGCTAGGGGTGGTACACACTTGTAACCACAGTGTTGTAAAGTCAGAGATGAAGGAGCCAGATGAAACAATGAGTTTCTCACTCAGTAGGAGGCTCTGTCTCAAAATAAACAAACAAACAAACAAACAAACAGTGGAGGGTGGTTGAGGAAGACGCCCCATGTCCACCTCTGGCCTCATACATGCATGCATCTGCACTCACATAGTGTTTCTGAAGCAGACAGACAGACAGACAGATGGCAGGCAAGCAGGCAGGCAGGCAGGCAGACTGACAGACAGACAAACAGAAAACCAAGCAACAGAAACCCAGATGTGGTTGATTAACAGCTCTGGAGGCTGGGAATTAGGATTCAGGCTTAGCTCAAGTTGTTAGTAGGTCACACCCAGACACCTTTGGGACTCAGGCTCCTTAGCTGAGCACCCCTCCTCGACTCCTAGCAAGCAGAGAGCCTTAGTGGCACTGTGCTTTCTTCCCCACAGTGAGCTCCACCCAGTCCTCCTGACTAGCTGAGACCAGGTGGTGGCAGGAGCTATCTCCTCTCACAGAGTTTACTTCTCCTGCCCTGCAGCCCTCTGTACATAAGGAGGGCGACATTTTTTTCCTGCAGGGACCAAGATCTGGGTGTGTCTGTGGCCACAACTCAGTTCCTTGCACTGAGCTGATTGAGTCAGGAGAAGATTGTCTTCTGAGGTCAGGGCACAAGTGGCTCCCCAAAATAAAGAGAGTGGCTTACTTTTTCCTTTTTGACTCTCAAAGGCAGTGAGAAGGCGCCAGTTCACCTCCTGACTGATTATCTTGAGAAGACTTGTTCAGGAGGGATAGAGGGACCTCAATGAGGAGAGAAAACCCTTGGTCAGATCTTAAATAGTGAGCAAAGTACAGCTGCCTGTATCTTACAGATGATAATCTGAGGGTCATAGAGGTAAAGTAACCCAGTTGAACCTCCACTGCTGTAAAGACGGAGCCTGGCCCTCCCAGTGGATCAGGGTCTGAGGTGGAGGAGAAGGTCACTGGTTGGTCTTCGGTAAAGGAAAAAGCATGCGCAGAGGTGGTAGACAGAGGTATATCTCCGGCTAACACTAACTAGCATGGAGACAAGGCTAGCACTGAACAGGAGAAGGAAACTTCTTGTCTGACGGTTCTTCTGGTGGGGGCATTGTTTTGACTTCCCCTTCAAGTGTTCCCAGCATCCTGCTTGTGTCACCTCCTCTATTTGCAGTCAGGGTTGTCCCCTCCTGGCTAGGCACAGTCTCTAGAGTCTCGTTGTGCAGCACAGAGCCCTGCATGGCTCAGCTGCTCCCTGTGTCAGTCCTACAGGCTACTCTAAGCATCTCATGTAGAAGTACAAGCCACACCGACATAGCCATGGTTTCTGTGATAAAAACAGACTCTCAGTCATTTCCTTAGAAGGTATTTGTAATTTTGGAGCCAGAATGGGAAGCAACAGTGAGTAGGGTGAAAAGTCAGCCTGGGATCCAAAATTCTGTGTGACCCTGGGATATAATCACCTTGGTTTTCTCCTGTGTGAAATCTATGACCTGGAGGCTGCATTGTCTGATGGTGCAACAAAAGCTCCCCGTCGGCCTCCACTCAGTGTCTTTTGGTCTTCATATAGGGCTGAGAAACAAAGACACAGCATTGAATTCTGTGGCAAGGGATGTTGGTGTGTGTGTGTGTGCACATCCATATCGTGTGGATATCCATGCAGCACCCATCTGCATCTGTGGAGAGGCCCAGATAGGACACCAGCCTGTCTTCCTCCATTACTGTCTACCTAATTGCTTGAAAGCTCACATCTTTTGCTTGGCAGGCTGACCAATAAGCTCCTAAGGTCTGCCTGTCTCTGTCCTCAATGCTTGAGTTATAAGGATTGCTTTTATGTGGGTATTGGGGATTTGAACTCAGGTCCTCATGCTCACTGAACAAGTGCTCTTACCCACTAAGCTATCTTCCCAGCCATTAGAGGTAGAACAGAGACTCTCTAATGAGAGAGGTATGGCTGGTCTGGTGACTTACTCTGGCCATCCAAGCGCTGGGAAAGTGGGAGGAGAATGACCATGAGTTTGAGACCAGTTTGGGCTACAGAGCTCGAGCCCAGGCTGATGAGGTATGTGAGTGGGTTACAATGAAACCCTTAGACCAGCAGCTGAGCCTGACTGGTTGTGGTGGGGTTTACACAGTTGCTTGGACACTCTGTCTTCACTTCCTACCCTGAGTGTTTCCTGCTTCTGTTCCCGCAGGGTCCAGGAGCTGGAGCTGTCAGAGAGGAGGCTTCTCTTGAAGGTGGAACAGCTGAGTGCCTGTGTAGCTCAGGAAAGAAGCACCACACTCTATGTCCAGGAGCAGCTGCAGGCACTGAAGGGGACACTTGTCAGCCAGGTTCGTATCCCTTCCTCTTCCCGGGGCCTGGTCATGTGATCACCCTGGGCCTCAGTTTCTCTGTCTGATCTCTCCCTGCCTGCCTCCCAGCCCTCCCAGGGAGGTATTGGGTGTTGGTATCTTTCTCATGCCTGGGTCCCTGAGCACAGGAGTTGGGCAGTGCAGGTTTCTGTCTTCAAATCGATGCATGCAGGTGGGGACAGAGGGAAGATCTTCACCTGGTCTTGGGTGGAGGAGGGACTTGAGTGTGTTGTGGGTGTGGTGGGAAAAGACACTCCAGGGAACTGGGTACAGAATTTCCCAGACCTTGTTGGGAAAGGTATTTCAAGTGTGGGGATGAGGCAGACCAACACGTTGTGGAGGGCCAGGAAAAGATGTATGTGCAGGGAGGGAAAGGCTGGTAGATCCAGCAGGAACTCCAGAGGGGTCATTGCAGAAATAACCTACTAACCATGGGGCTGGCACTAGGATGCCCAAGGAAGACAGTGGAAGCTTCAGGGAGTAGGGAGGCAGAGCACAATAGACAGCCCTACAAAGAAGAAGTGATTGGTTCAGGGCCATGCTGTGGAGGTAAACCCTGATTCTACTGCTGAATTGGCTGTGTGACATTGGACAAGTGACACCACCTCCCTGGGTCTGTTTCCTCTTATGTAAAATGGTGGTCATATGAGCTAAATGAGTAGATACACATAGAATGATCAGAGAAGAGGACATCTTAATAATGTTATCTGCACTGGTCTTTTTACCATTGTAAGAAACTTCAGGACCAGGTAAGCAGGCCATATGAAGAAGGCATACATAGCAGATACACTCAAACCTCGGGCTAGGTACACAGTGATGCCTGGACACCCAGCTTCCAGGTTTCAGGGATTACTCTTTAAAGCACAGCTTAGGGGTTTTAAGATTGTAGGGTGCAGCCCATTTATGGGATGTGACCTCAACATGAACAAGCAAGTCATGCACTAAAGGGGGTCTTGTTTCTCAAGCCTCATTCAGCTGTGTCGTTGAGTGTGTGTGTGTGTACACGTGTGACATATATGATGGTCCTTTGTGTCTCTGACAGTGGGAAGCTATGGGACAACCAGGGTACATGACATGGTATTCACTGAGATAAACATGTAAGGTGGAAAGTCCAGCTCAGCTCAACTCAGCCCTTGGGTACCAGGGGCTAGCCTGGAGTCACTCTCACCTTTCCGCTGACCACTGGAGGCAGACTCGGGTTAAACTGGACTCTCGACTCACAGGCCCTTAGCCTCTCAACTCTAGGGGAGTCTTTCTAGAAGCAGGGTACAGGCTGTGCCTCTGCACTGGGGTATGTGGTTTGTCTGAGGAGACACTGTAAGGGTGCTTTGAGCCTTGCTGTCTGTACAGCTAGGATTCCCAGGGAGTCAGGGACAGTCCTGCCGTGGAGATGATTATAGTGTGGTGGCAGATGAAGGGTAAGGGTGACATGCAAGCTACTAATTGCATTAGTGGGATAAGGGGTTTTGGGGAGCCCAGGGAGCTATAGGCCCTTTTCACATGCTTCTCTGTTTTCATTACTTGTCATGTGAGGAATGGTCTTGAGTGTGAGTATGGGAGGGTCCAGCCCACTGTGGGCAGTGCCATCCCTGGGCAGATCCTGAGCTGTTTAAGAAATCAAGCTGAGCACGAGGCAGAGAGCAACAAGAATGTACTCACAGACCTGTTAAGAAGTCCATCTACAGATTCAGTGGTTTGGCCAGGGTTACATGAGGTCCAGCTGCAGCCTGTTCCACAACCTTAACTTCTACCCTTTATGTTTTTGGTGGGGATTTTGGAATGGGAGAGTCAGTATTGTGTGAACAGGCTTTTGACATTTAAAAAAAAAATGCATCTGATCTGTCACAGGTGGCAGCTTTGCTCTGGTCATACTCCCAGGAATTAAAGAGGCCTCATTTCTGCAGCGAGCTCTGGTCATCCTGAGAAGGACCAAAGGCCCATCCACCCATGCCATGGGTCCCCAGGCACCCAGAACCATACAGGCACCCAGTACAGAATTCACACCACCATAAAGTCAGTAGGACCCAGAAAATTCAACTCCAGATTTTATTCCCTCCCCACACCCAATCAATAAACCACCCCATAGAGCCAGCCTGGGCTAGTCTTGCACTGTCCTTTCTCCTTCACCAAATGCTTCTTTCACTGGCAGGCTCTCTGGCAGCAGAGGGAAGCAGCTAGCTGGTGAGAGAAAGCTAACCACAGAGGTAGTGTTTGTATCTCAGTCCAGTTCACTGTATGTGGTAGGGAGAGGGCTGGGTGTTAGAATATGGAGAGATGTTCCCTGCTCAGCAAGGTGGCCAAAGAGACAGAGGGAAAAGCCCTTGAGTCAGGCACAAGGCTCCCATGCTGTTCTCCAGAGCTGGCTGCAAGGATTTTTTATATAGATCGCTTCTGAATGTGTGGTGGGGCTAATGACAGCTCTATTTCAGTGGGGGGTGGAAGGTGGGGACGGGGTATTCATAGTTGTAAGCAGCTGCTGAGGCTTCCTGGTTCCTGCTCAGCTCACATCACTGAACTAGAAAGCTCTGGAAAGTTCTGTGGTGTTTGGAAATCGCTGTGGACTGTTGAGACTGAACAATTCCAGAGACTCTGTGCAGGATACTGCCCCTCCAACCCACTGCACACTCTTCCACAGACTTAGGGACCGCATGGAGATTTGGGGCTATGACAAGGGTGAGGTGAAGGTGACTCTTGGCTTCAGTGTCAACAAACTCTAATCAACTTAACTTTAAAATGTTGTTTATTTATTTTTTGAGTGCACACAAATGTGTCACAGTGGAAGTTAGAGTCCAACTTGTATAGGTTTTCTCCTACCTAACATGCAGGTACCAGGGACCCAGCTTGGGTCTTCAAGCTTGGTGGCAAGTGACATTAACCCTCTGAGCCGTCTTTGGTCCCAGCGTAATATTTTAATGACAAGTACCCACCATACACAAAATAAGGGAATGTTAGGAAGAGAAATCAAGGCGGGCAAGGCACGTGCCTGGGACTCCCTGACGTCCCCATCACCGCAACTTCTAGGTGCGGGAGTCAGAGAGCGCGGTCAGACGGCAGCGGCGGCTGCAGGAGCGGCTGCGGCGCAAGGACGAGGCGCTGGCACGGCAAGCTGCGGCCCTGAAGCGTTGCGGGCGGGTGCAGCGGCAGCAGCTGGGCCTGGTGCGGGAGCAGGAGCGCGTTCTGCGGGTGCAGGTGCAGCGGCTGGAGCGCGACGTGCGGCGCCTGGGACGCGCTGCGGGCCTCCTGCTGGCTCAGCTGCACGTCGCGGACTCGTCGCCTAGTACGGGAAGCTCCCGACCGCAGCTTCTGACCGGTCCCCTGGGTGACCCCGAGGTCGTAGAGCTGAGCGCGCTGCGAGCCAGGGCGGAGCTCGCGGAGCGGGAGCGGGCGAAAGCGGTGCGCAGGCTGCGTGAGCACAGCGCCACCGAGCGGCAGCTGCGGGAGCAGCTGGAGGAACTGCGCTGCTGCGTGTATGGGATGACGTTGTCTGAGATAGGCCTGCACAGTCAAGTGGAGGAGCTCGCCCACCAAAACCGGCGCCTGCGGGCCCAGCTGGGGCACGGTAGCCCGGTAAGTGGCCGGAACCTAGGACAGGAATGATAGCTTGTCCTCCTGTGACTTCTGTCCAGCCACTTGATTAAGGTCGTTTCCCCATCACTTATCTGAATCAGAGGCTGGTCCATTCTTCACCAACTCAGTCTCTGGCCCCGTCATCTATACACACGAGATCTCCATTGCCCTTCAACACATTTGCCTCACTACCCATATTGCCAGCCTTTTGACGTCTTCCCATTTGTCCATGCACTTGCAGAGCCCCATGTCCAACTGTACTGTACCTCATCGCTAACCTTGGCGTTCTTCCTCTTACCCACTGTTAAGGGCTTGGGTATGCAGTGCCCCCCCACCCTCAAACTCATGTGTTCGAATCCTTGGTCTCAGCTGCTAGTTCTATTTGGGGAGGCTGGGGAACCCTTAGGTCTGACAGGTGTGTTCAATCTGAAGCCCTTGGGATGTATTCTTTCTGGGATAGCTATGCATGTGGCCCAACACAAAACCCAAAACTTAAAACACTATGAGCTTTTCAAAGAATAACAATCATGAACTTCTTAGTGAACTTGGTAGCGAGGACCTCAGAGTCATAATGCTGAAAGGTTAGACGAGCCTGCTAGGAGGGGGTCTGGTTGGCTAAGGTGGATTGCTGGGGTGACTTGAGGTTCTAGTGCTGGAGCTTCCTCAGTCCTTCCAGCTGAGAGGAAGCAGAATCCAAGCTCCCTCCCAAGCTGCTCCCAGCCCCTGCCTTCCTTGCCATCACTGTGGCCTCTACATGAAGAGGCAGAATAAACCCTTCATCCTTTAAGTTGCTTTGCCCAGGTGTTTTATCACACTGGGCAAGAATCAACACACCCCAGCACTTGTGTAGTCTTTCACACTCAGCTCAAGGTCAGGGCACTCACAGACTCAGCGACAGAGACCTGGTTTGTAGATGGTGCCTCACGGCTGCTGAGTCCTTACAGGGGGTAAGGGGCACCTCGGGGTCCGTTCCTACTTAATCACCTGCTAACATTATCACCTTGGTGATTAGATTACAACACATGAATATGGGGGTTAGAACAAACATTTGGATGTAGGCAGCCATCTGTCCACTGTCACCTGTGTTTCCTTGTGCTCCCATTCACCTGTATCTTCCCCATCTGTCCACTTATCCAGCCGGTTGCCAGGCAGCCAGTTGCCACTCATACCCTTCACGGTCCCTCTTTCTCTCTGTTCACCCATCTATTTGGCACTGATTGGGTCCCCACAGTGTGCAAGCTGTGTAGTGATGGGTCTCAACCCTGAGTATAGGTCCCCTCTGGCCCAGCCCCTCCCCCAAGACTTCCCCCCACCCCCATCTAGTGGTCATTTCATGTTGTGAGCAACTTCCTCTCCTCCTGGGCTGTGAACTTCCCAGGCAGGTCCAGCATCCACTGGGCTTTGCAGCCTCCATTCCCAGCAGCAGCACACAGGGTCCAGGGACTGCAAAGGTTTGGGCCTTGTCTGCTCTCCTTGTTCTAACTCTTTCAACTCGGGTATGTTTCTTAAGCTAGGGGGGGAAGGCTGGGCATTTATTTCCTCTTTACTTGACAGAAGAGTAAATATCTTCGTTTAATGTCTTCCTGTCATGTGCCAGGTGTAGTCAAAGCTTCCTTTCAAAGCTGTGGAAACAGGGACAGCTGCGCTCAGCATCCTTGTACCACAGAGAAGAAGTGAAGGCTCAGGGTGGTCATATCTTACCTGTTGCCATGTCGCTGTTGAGAGACAGACCTGGAAGTTGGTCCGTATTAGACATGGCATCAGGGTGGGTGATCCCAGCTGCATTAGCCCTGTAAAGCCAGAGTGAACTCAGTTCCTTTAGAGAAGAGGGAACACTTGGGAGGCAAGTAGACCAGGACTTCAAGCTACATAGCAAGTTTCAGGCCAACCTGGGCTGGTTCAGACTCTGCCTCAAACAAAAACACAACAAAACCAGACAGACAATACAAACTAACGGGGTTGCTTATTAAAAAATTCAAATGTTCTCCAGATAATGGCAGTTTGTCTCTTGCCTGGCGAGCTTACCAACGGTGTCGGTGATCTGTTGTGTATTTGCATTGCTCTGTCTCCCGCCTGTCCCTCCTGTGTGCTTCTTGTTCGTCCACCAAGAGGAAAACGAAGTGTACACTCACCATCGTCTCCTTGTAATTCTGAAAATAAACGATGCGCACACGGAACTTGTCATTTAGAATCTTTTCTGCGATTGCCATAAATGCGCTTTCGTTTAGGCAATTGGCCAGAGGCTTTATTCTCCCATCTTGCCATTATCCTGAGTGCTGGGACTCACTGTTCCCGCAAAGCCCTTCTCTGAGAAGAAGACCAGGTTCCTAGATGCCTGGCAGGGTCTTGCTGTTATTTGTCCATTTCCTGTTCTCCCCTTTAACCTCTCCGGCATCAAGGGTTGTTCTCACCAAGCTGATGGAGGAACTGATCAAGGAGGGCAAGTGATTTGGCCGCAGAGACCAAAGTAGCATCGTGGCCAGAAGGGAGTCATGCCTCCCTCTTTGGTCCTTTGCTCAGGGGCCAGAGTCAGTAGCTCTTTGGGGCTTTGGGCTTGTCAGTGGCTGGATCCTGTAGGATCTGTGCCCTTAGCTGAAAAGCCGTCACTGGTCACAAGCATTCACAACATCAGTGCTACGTGCTCTGTCTTCAGAAGGCCCTGTGCTCCGAGGAACTGCATCTCACATACGGCTTCGACTGTCGAAACCGAAAGATGTCTCTTGTGGTTTCCTTAAGTTGTCCACAAACAGTAGTCCCCATGCTGTCTGGTGCAGATTTAAAAAAATAGGCTGCCCTTAGGAACCTGTGGGACATGCGAGACAGTGCTCAGAAGGGGGGAGGGTCCTTGCTGAAGGGAGGAAGGTACTCCTATAGGGAACTGTAAGAGGATCACACTTAGGGGACAGTAGTGATCCAGACTGGCCAGGATAGCCTTAGTCTGGCTGCTAAACTGTGCCTCAGTGTTCTCATCGTGAGATGCTTCTGACACGTGGACTGTGGGGCTCAGTGAATGAGCGGCTCAGTAAGGAAATGACCACAGGAAGCCACTTGCTTCCTGTCATAGGAATGTCTTCATGTGGCTGTACTTCTTTGAGGAACAGAGATTGGGAAACAAGAGGTTCGGAGTGAGTATGTTCGGGCTTGTGTACAGCAGGCAGTCTCCACAGAGCTGCTGTTCACCCGGTATGGCTGTCTTCACTGCAGCCAGCTGTCAAGGTGATAGAGTTATTAGTCCTTATCAGTCATCAGTTATTACAGAAGGGGAAACTGAGGCAGGGTGGGAGAATCACATGCTCCAGTTCATGAAGGAAGCCAGGCCTGCAGGGGCAAACCCCCTCCCCCCCCCCGCCCCAAGATAGCGCTGTGCTCGTGGAGTCTGGGAGCTGGGCCAGGAGCTATAGGGAGGGCAGGCATTGTGAAAGGACATGTTGGTTGCTTCTTAGCCACAATGTGCTTGCTCTTTTAGACATTGTTAAGCAGCCAGAGAAGTGCTGGTGCCCCTGTCCCTAGGCTGAGTCTAGAGGAGTGAATTCAGTTTGCCCAAGCTTGGATAGCTGAGAACTTTCAAAATATGTTGCTTAAAAGCTAAGTCCTCTGAGGCCACCAGGGAGGAGTTTGGGAGAAGGAAGAAGCTGGTGACAGGAGTGGGAGAAGGTGGTGGGTAGCAAAATGCCACTTGCTTGGTGGTGCATTCACATGCTTCGCTGGGAGCATTCACTGTGCTTCTGCAGTGCCCCGGACAAGTGCTGGACCCTGGGACTCGGAGGGGATCTGAGTGTGGACCAGCTCTTCAGGAGCTTGGAGAAGATACAGACACAGGCGAAAGCAGCAGTGGTTTAGGCTTCTAAAGAGCTATATCAGAAGACAGATAGATGGCCATGACCTGGTCTTCAGGGCCACCGAGAGAAGCTTATGTACACAGATGAAAGAAAAGTCAGGCTTTCAAGGTCACCACGTCCTCTGTCATCCGAGGCGCTGAAGTGATGGGCATTGCTGGATGCTGTCTGCATCTCCCTGTCCTCAGTGTGTATAGAGTGATCCCTGGCAATAGCTGTGGGAACATTTTCATTGTCGGGAAATGACCTCTGCTTGCACCTCTGTAGGACTGCATCAGGACAGGTTTACTGTTCACTATACAGAAAATAGGGGCATTGAGAAATAGAGAGAACTCTGTAGTCAAGAGCCCTTGATGATCTTGTAGAGGGCCAGGGTTTGGTTCTCATCACCTACATGGAGTAGATTACAACTGCTAGTAACTCCAGCTTCTGGAAATTCATGGTCCTCTTCTGAGGGCTCCTGGACACACATGATCCAGCATTTACTCTGACAGAATAATGTGCACATAAAACAAAATAAATAACGCTTTAAAAAATCCAAAGACAAATGATAAAGCACCTGTGAACATGTGTGAGGATCCTAGCAATACACAGACACACACACACAGACACACACACAGACACACACACAGACACACACACACACACACACACACACACACACCACATTCATATATGCCCATACATGAACACACATAGAAAACAGAAGGGGTCACAGCTCTCCAGGGTTTGTTGTTTGGCCCTTTGGAAACCTAAGCCTTTGGGGAGGGCTTATTCAATGCCACAATAAAAAAAATAACTTTCTCACTTATACCAACCTGATGACTTATAGCAAGTCTCACTAATTTAGGTCTCCCACAACTCATCGACCTTATTGGTGAACTACTAATTACTATATCACTATTTTCTTGAACCAACTTTTCTATTATCCTTATAGGAATTAATATTATTATTACAGCCATGGGGTCTATCTGACCATGGACTCCGTGAACAGATGTTTACTGTTCTCATTGTTGTGAACAAATACCTGACAAGAAGCAGCTTAAGGGAAGGAGGACTTACTTTATCTCACCATGAGGGAGTACAGTTCTAGCAGAGTGGAACAGACACGGTCACAGGGCCATGGGGCAGCTGGTCACACCGTGTTTGCACTCAGGAAGCAGAGAGTGGACAGGAAATGAAGCTAGCTTATCAAGTGTGTGCCACCTCAAGGCCCGCCCCCAGTGACCTACTTTCTCTGGTAAAGCTGCACTTTCTGAGGATTCTACAACCTTCCAAAACAGTGCCATTAGCCTGGTTCTATGATTTCTAAGAGTCTGTGATGCAGCCAGGGCTGGGGGCTTTGGTTTGTGAGTAAAAGGATGCAGTACAAACTGTTGCACAGATGATGAGGTCACAAGCACAGAATGGCAGAAGAAGAGGACGTGGGGGAGGGTGATGGGGACATGATTAGTGGAAAGCTAAAGAAAGCCTCACAGGGGACTTTGCGGGGCACTAGGCCCTTACCTACTACCATCTAGCATGAATCGTGTGCTCCCAAGGCTGAACTGTTGCAAAAAGGATTCCAGATGAGGGGCAGAAGCTTACTGTAGTGTGGCCTTGCTCAGGGCCACTCAGGCATCCCCTGGCTCAGTCACAGTCCTGCCCATGACCTGGGGCCTCTAGTACTGATTGGAACACAGAGCAAGGTGTATGCCTGAGATGGAGACAAGCTTTTTATCTTGCTGCACAGGAGAAGGGTGAGAAGGGGAGGTACCCTGGCCTGCTTTGCTTTCCAGTTTAAGTTGCTAGCCAGATATTGAGTGGAATGGAGACAGGGCCAGGAGCCAGCTACAAAGAGGCCTGTAAGACAATTGGCTGGCTATTAGAACCCTTCCCCAATGTAGCAGAAGGAACAACCTGTGCAGAGATCTAGAGACAGAGAATGTGGCCAGCATGGTGGCAGGCCAGGAGGCTGCCATGTCAGGGCCAAGAGCCCACGAGGGTCATGACAGCTGGAACTGTCTGAAGGGGTCCCCCAGGACCATTGTGGGTATTTTCCTCTATGTCCACACAGCTGGCCCCATGCAGGTGTGGGGGCAGTGTCTGGGTCACTAGCTGCTGTCACCTTTGGGACTTGCTCACAAGGGAAAGATGGGAGCATTCAAAATCCCTGAGCAGATGCCGTCTTTCCAGTGGGACAGAGAGACCACATAGGAGCAAGGCTGGGACCTGGCCCTACCAGACAGTTTCTTGTCTGTACAGACAGACTACTCCAAGAACAGACTGCAGCCCATTTAATTTACTGAAAGAATCTCAAGAGTCAACAGGAACTGTGTGGCCTGGTAAACCAATGTCCCCTGTTAGGCCCCATGGCCAACTTTAAGTCCACTGCTTTCTGACCTGAGTTTGCTTTTTTGGGAGACATCTGACCATTGCTATAAAGGGGAGCATAGGCACGGGCGTGGAGTTCAGATGGGAACTTATGGTTGTTCAATTTTTTTGTCTCTCTCAAGGGTGCCTTGGGCTGTGCACAGAGCGATTCTCTGCCTCCACTCAGAGCAGAGGTGCTGGATCCCTGCAGCAGCCATGGCTGCCACAGTGATGGGCTTGGACTTCAGAGCCTGGCAGGTTTGTGGATGCTGTGATACATAGAGCCCTCTGATAGGCCATGTTAGTCTTCATGTTAGTACAATGTTGGGCAGGGTGGTTTCCTCCTCTCACAGACAAGCCGAGGCACAGAGAGGCTTAACAAAGCTGGCCAAGGCAGAATCAGGGTGTGATATTCCAGGGGTCATTAGCTTAGGATAATTGTCCAATTAAACTTACGCACTTGACTCTCAGCTGCACGTTGGTAGTGGGACCTTATCCTCACAAAGACATCCATGGTAAGCAGGGGCCATCCTAGCCCCCATACACCCTAGGTGATTCCTTGGGTTGAGGGTGAGGCTTATGACTCAGCTTGAGAAATTCTGGAGCTTTGAGTCCCTGCTCTCAACTGTCAGACATGGTTTCCCACCTCCCTGCTATAGGAGATCCTGATTGCTCATCCTCAGCCCTCCAAATGCAAGAGCAGCCCACAGTCTCATGGTACCTAGGGCTACTGGCTGCAGGAGGAGGCAGCTGGTGCTCCCCCCAGTCATGTCTGGGGAGCAGTTGGAGGGACTGAAGCATGATGTGACTTGGTGACTGTTCCTGAAAGCTGTGCAGGGTTGGGGTTGGGATAGCACCCTGCTGACAGACGAGGACACCGAGGGTCCTCAAGACTTCATGGACCTGGTCCAGCTATGGTCCACGGAAGTTCCTTGAGACCAGTTCCTCTGCTCATGGCTGGCAGTCATTCACATCTTCCAGCCTTGGGTCCTCACCTGGCAGAGGACTGGAGCTCGCCAGGAGTCCCTGGGCCAAAAGAGAGTCAGAGAGAGACATCCGTCAGCTGATGCTGTTCTTGGTGGCCATTGTAATAGATCTTCCATGAGGGATTTTAACCTCAGGGTCTTGCTATTCTAGGCCAGCTCTCAGAAGAGCCCCCTAGCTGTGTTAGAGATGGACCAGACCCCGGTATGATGATGTCAGCAAGGAACAGAGGCAAGCTTCAGAGAGACCTGCCAGGGTCTGAGCATAGACAGGTGAGGCCAGAGATGCTTTTGGATATGAGGATCTGTGGGGCCTAGGTGGCCCTGCTATGTGCATGGTTGTGTGCTCTCCCCCCACCCTGGGAAGCTCCAGATTTGGAAGAATATTCTAGAAATGATTGAGAGGAAAGTTTGAAGAATTGGCATGCAGTGTGCTGAGACCTAGCTGAGGAATAAGGTGGGGTGAAAAGAAGCCCCAAATAAGTATGCCTGGACTGGGCTACCCCAAGACACCCACGTTGCCTTAGTGAACACTCCTGACCAGCCACAGAGCAGGCACGGCCACCCTATCCAGAGATAATGAGACCTGAGGGGTATTGGAGCTCCCCAGAGCTCCCCAGCCGCAGAGGTGTATAGCTCCAGTCTCCTTCTTCTGTACTCTGTGCCACTCCAACATCTGGTCTTGGGAACTGGAAGTGGTGTCCTGATGTGACTCTGGTTCTGAACCTCATTCATACATGCATGCATTCATTCATAGATTTATGCATCCATGTATTCATTTATTCACTTCCTGAAACATCATCTCCTCACACAGTTTGTCTTCATGTAGAGGAAGGAATTCCACACAGCAGGAGAGAGAGCTGACCTGACTCCAGTAGCCATTCTTCCACCTGGCCCTAAAGAGTCATGAGACATCAGGAAGGTGGGGCTCTGTGTGCCAACCACTCATCCTGTTTATAGACGGCTCAGAAACACATCAGGGATGTCACTTAGTCTCAATGCTTCAAAAGTTTGGGAGATCTGTGCTCTCCTTGTTGAATGAACCTCTCCCAACCTCCGTCCCTGAGCCAATACACGTCCTGGCTTCCAGAGACACCCACCCCTCCCCAGATGCCTCCTGGCCCCAGGTCCTGCATTGCTGATGAAAATGAAGCTCCAAGACCTATGACTAAGAAGCAGAGGCTTACCCCACATCCCTAGAATCATGGACCACACTCTCTCTCTTCCTCCCTTCATGCGTGTCATTTGTTATGCACCATGTCTGTCTCTATGCTAACTCTACTGTTTCTAATCTCATCACTGGGTTAGAACTGCATGTCACTGCTGCCTTGAGGCCCAGTCCAGACCTTTTAATTTAGGGATGCCCAGTTTACAAATGCAGGTGTGGGCTCCTGAAGCCAAATGATCCCCCCAGATTAGAGGCAAAGTTTAAGCTTCTTCCTGCTGGTCAGAGTTCCTGCCAAGAGCCTGCTCACCACCCCCAGCTCTCTATAGCACAGCGAGACTGAGAAGCTCAGGGGCTGGTAGAAAACTAGAGCCCAGATCAGGCACCCAGTATCCTGCTCCACTCCGGGTGCTGTGACCCGGCATCTCTCTTGCTTGGTAGATATGTGGTATAAACGACTATAAAAACATTCAGGGCAGTCTAGGAAACCCCTTAGATGAGCTTGGCACTGCTCCAGGCCTGGAGCAAAACAAAGACCAGTCCGTACCCCCTGGGCGAATAGAGAGTCCATATAAGCTGTGTACTAGAACCTTCCACCTGTGATTGGCCACCTGTGATTGGTGTTTTCAATCTATGCCACCTCAGATGGCAGCTATAAGCCACAAGGTGGCTCATACCCCTGCAGAATCAAACCTCTTTAATAACTTTTCACATTCTGTGGCACTCATGGAGACCCTGTTGGATAGGAAAGGGCCACAGAAAGTGTGGGCCACCCTATAGACATGTGTGTATGATTTGTTATGGTGTAGTATGCAGAAGATAAGTAAGGATGACCAGGGCGTGCTACAAGGGGTTGGGCATCTTTGTGAGGAGACAATGCTATTTGGCTTGAGATAAAGGGATGTTTCTTGAGGTTATCTGGGAGAAGGAGAATCCTGGGTAGTGGGGGGAGCTCCAGGTGAGGTGGAAGGGTACACAAAGGACATGCACACACCCGTATGAGCAGGTTGAGAGAGATACTGCGCGCCATGATCCTGTGGGTGGGACTCAGCAGGCCAGGCCTGTTTCATACTTCCTCTCCTCTCTCCACCTGCAGGGTGCTCTTGTCCAGTCCCACCTAGATCCACAGGTTCTTCGACTGCTGTGTAGCTGTCCCTAGAGTCAGGCATGGATGAGCCACTCTGCTCCTTGGACTTGGCAGGAGTTTCAGAGAATCTCCAAACTGCTGGAGCCAAGAACCTCTACTGCTGTTACCCACATCCATGCTGCAGCTCTGGGGACCTGCTGGAGACCCAGAGCTCTTATTGCCGCCTCTGCTCCAGGAGTGTCCTCTACAAGAATTTCAGACCCAAGAAGAGCTGGACAGCACGCCCTCACCTGCCACTGGAGCTTTGGCACACTGTGGCTGCCATTGTAATCTGGCAAGGAGCCATGACACCTCTCTCAGCCAGGAGTCCCCACTCGTTTCCAATGACCCATTTCTCACAAAAGGGCTCAAGGTGCCAAGAGACACATGGAAAGAGGAAAATGGGCCTCCGGTCAGAAGTGCAGAGGAGTGGGAAGTGATGGGAACCTTGGGTGGGATACAGTCAGAGCTTGGTGACAGATGCCCGCTGCTCCTGCAAGGCGGTGAGAAGCTATCCTTGGACACTGAGGTCCACAGCCCAGAGAGCATGCAGGAAGGGGGCAGGGCTGCAGATACCCAGGCCGTGGGCCCCTTTCCTTGGCTTCGTTCAGAATGTCTAATTCTCCCTCTGCGTGGGACAGCCTCTAGGTCACAGGAGTGTCCTGATTCCCTGAGCAAGAGAGAGAGTGTGGAAGGACATGGCTGGAAACACTTGGTACATCTGTCTCCAGAGAAGGAGGAAAAGACCACCAGCTTCAGGGCTCACGGGTCCCGAGAGCCAAGGACAAATGTTAGTCAGCTCCCAGCAGGAAAGGGCAAAGATGTCTGGAGGAGTGCACAGGGCAAGCTGGGCCACCAGCTGTGCTTTGGAGTCACTGAGCTCCTACAGAAGGAGAGATCTGGGGATGAAAAACAAGAGGACATGCAGGTCCAAGTGGCATCAGACCCGGCTTCTCTGAGCCCTGAGCAGCGTGAGTTCAAAACCCATGTGGGTCAGGAACAGTGCGTACTAATAGATGATCAGGACTTGTTACAGTTTTCCAGACTGGCCTCAGCAGGTGCCAGCAGTGAAGGTCCTTGCTCCTCACAGGCTCTGATCACAGGACAGGACAGGTATGCCCTCCAGACAGACACACTGGAGAAGGAGGTGGAGGCCTGCTTCCAGCAGCTGAACAATCCGAAGCTTGTGTGTGGAGATCCCCAGCAGATGTCAGCATTGATGAGAGAGGGCCACAGTGACACTCACAGGTGGTGGGACGTTGAGGAGGGTGTGTGCTTTCAGCAGGTATCAGCCAGCCAGGATCTGAATGCAAAACCCAACAGGAACGATGAGGAAGTGGGGCTGGACAAGGATGTGGTCCTGTGCAATGGAGAAGTTCTTCCAGGAGCAGCACTCGATGGGGATAAAGCCAACAGGGGACCTGCAGAATTGGGTGGGAGCCAGCTGCCCACAACATGGTGTTCCCTAAATAAGTCTGGAAGCCGGTTCCATCAGCTTGCTAACTTGAAGAAAGAGAGAAGTCAGGTTTCACTTGATAATGCCAGACTTCAGGGAGACCAAGAAGGATGTCACCATGAAGGATGCCCTTGTGAAAAGGAGCATGGAAAAGAAGAGGCCAAGGCACTGAGGCTTGAGCAGGCAAACCAAGATCTGCAGGGAGAGCTGGCCCGCCTGAGGCACGAGCTGGACCAGTGCCTGCAGGCTGTGTCCGACCTGGAGGAATGCAATAGGAAGAGTTACTGCAAGATTTCCGAGCTGGAAGAGGAGAACGAGAAACTGAAGGGGGACCTGGGTCAGCTGCATAAGGCCGTGTCTAAAAGTGTCAGGAAAGCCGGGAGCAGGATGAAGCATGTCCCCTGGAAAACACAGAGCTCAGGGCTCTGATCTCAGAGCTCGGGGTCAGTTATAAAGGACTGCTAAAAGACACAGTGCTAGGGATAGAAGACATGGTCTGGGCTCTGGAGGGGGAAAACAAGGACCTTGTAGGCAGGGTCCAAAGCCTGGAGAGGGAGATCCTGCAGATGAGCAGAGATCCAGGGGAAGAAAAGTGGTACTCCCAAGGAAACTCCAACATGGTGGGAGACAAGGGACACGCTGAAGACAAAGAAGTCCAGGTGACTATGCTTTCAAGACAAGGAAGCACAGGAGCCTGTGGGCCATCCTGGGCTAAGAAATCAGATGTGGTTGGAGGACCATCCTTAGATTTGGAAGATTCCAGATGCAAGGCTGATGCTAGTACGACCATATCAGTCTGTGCAGTCACCACAGGTCCTCAGGAAGCACACACCAACGAGGCAGGGGGAGACAGAGCTTGGCTGCAGAAGAAACAGAAGACACCATGGTGTTCTGTGCAACAAGGAGAGGCTCAGAGGTTCCAGGACCACAGCTCCCAGGTATTTTGACCTGCCTTCCTTCCTGTTTAGCTAGCTCTGTAGTAAGAACCCTCCAAGGACATAGGTATCCCTATAGCAGCCACAAGAGGGAATTAGATCACCAGTCCCATTTACTAGATGAGAAAACCAGGCAGAAAAATGAAGGGGTTTACCTGAGGTCAGGCTGTTAGGGAGGGCTGCAGCTGAGATGAGCCCAAGATCTCTCTTTGACTTGCAAGATAAGCTCAAATCTCCCAGTGAGTCCAGAGAATAGGTGGGTCTGGGTCTGGGTCTGGGTCAGAGGTTGGGTGTGGGTCTGGGCTTGGGTCTGGGTCTGAGGCTGGCCTGCGGTTTGCACTTTGAAATCATACCTTGGTTCCCCATGTGAATAGTTCAAATAGCCCAAGCCAGCACTCTTCAGAGTGGGTCTTTAAAAGTTGTTGCAGACAGCAGTGGGCTATAGAAGGTAGCAGCAGAGTGGAGACCAGTTTGTTCTATAGAGGTGTGGGATTCTGGTGCAGACATGGAATCTCCCTCGGAGTCACCCTCTGCTTCCAGCACCGCCCCCGAATCAAATCTCAGTGTTTGTAATTCCCAGGATGAAACGCTCACACTGTCAGTGTCTGGGGACCATTGGTGCTAAGACTCTGTATCACCCAGGCATTCTCTCTCTCTCTCTCTCTCTCTCTCTCTCTCTCTCTCTCTCTCTCTCTCTGTACGTGTGCTTCCATCTGCTCCCTCCCCCTCACTCTCTATTGCTGGCTCCTGCTTCCCTCCCTCTCCTCTCTCCTCAGCAACTCTAGCCGCTGTCTCAAAAAATAGCTTTTGGCTTTTTACCAGTTTCCTTTATCATCCACACTTCATCTTGTTTGTGTGTGTATGTGTATTTGTATACATACATACATACATACATACATACATAACATACATAATTCGTTCTCCCACAGTAGCTTATATTCCTGTATAACTTACTATTATTGTTCTAGTGACCAATCTAGAACTCTAGCATGTATCTGTCATTTAAATTTACCTTAGGTTAATGCCTTTGTATCATGTCCCCAAGTCGTGCAAAAAAAAAAAAAAAAAAAAAAAAAAAAAAAAAAAAAAACCTTTCAGTATTTAACTCTGTCTATTCTCTAGTATCCTGTTATATATATTTTTTTCAGTGTATAATAAGCCTTGTGAGCCATTGTTACCGCTGATTTGAGCAGTCATTAGCCGTTCTTGCACACACCCGTATGTTTTTGTTGTGTCTATTCTTCCACAAGAATTTGGAGGAGCGTTTTGCTGCTAATATTTCTCATAGTAAGGATAGGTGGAGACTGACTTTCTTGTGTTTGTCTTTATGTAAGGAGAGGTTGTTCTCACTAGCCTTGAAGATCCTTCTCTTAGATTCAGCACGGCGGGTCCACAGCTTCCCCTCACTCGGTACTCAGAAGGCTGCCTTCCGCTGTCTTCTGCCTCCCACTGTCTCTGCTCAGACACTGGTTGTCATCACCATCTTCCACCCCACCCCCAGAATAAACGTCATTGCTATGTGTGACTGCTTTGAAGATTTCCTTTTTATCTCTGATTTTTGGTGACTTGCTGGTTCTGTTTGTACTTCTTATATATACTTTCCCAAACTCTTTGAACTTGTATATTTATGTCTTTCTTCAGATTTGAAAAATCCTTGGTTATCATTTCCTTTAAAATTCTTTTGCATGTTCACAGGTACATATGTTTGTATGTCTACCATGCGTGTGTGCAGTTGTGTGTGTGTATGTGTGCATGCGTGTGTATATGCAATACAGTGCGCATGCATGTGTGAGTACAGGTGTTTGGAGACCAGAAGTCAGCCTCCAGTGTTACTCTCTTGAAGCTATATATAATGTGTATTTTTTTCCAGACAGGGTTTTCTTGGGATCTGGGGCCTGCCAGTTAGGCCAGAGTGACTAGCCATGTTCTAGTGACCAATCTAGAAACTCTAGCATGTATCTGTCATTTAAATTTGCCTTAGGTTAATGCCTTTGTATCATGTCCCCAAGTCGTGAAAAAAAAAAAAAAAACCCAAAAAAACTTTCAGTATTTAACTCTGCCTATTTTCTAGTATCCTGTTATATATATATATATTATATATATATAATATATATATACGAGATCTGCCTGTCCCAGCCTCCAGTGTTGAGATTACAAATGTGTGCTACTTAGCTGTGTGCTGGGGGTGGAGCTCTAGTCCTCAGCCCTGCAGCAAACGTCTGGACCTCGCAACCATCTCTCCAGTCCAGTGGTTGTTCTTTTGTGAAGAATTTATTCTTATTTTTCTTCCACCTTCTGGAATTTTGGCTGACTCTTTTCTCTTTTGAAAAAAAATTATCTTAGGTTTGCAGGTCTGTGCTTCTGTGTGGGAGTTTTCTACTGATTTTTCTTTTAATTTGCTAACTCTGTGTTCTGTTGTGACCACCTCTTGCTAACTCAGCCAGTGAGCTCCTGATTCGATTCATTGTACATTGTGGACCTAGAAAACCCGTTTTATTATTTACAAAGAGGCGATGCTGACTGTATGCTGAAATTGTCCACCTTTTCATCCATTCAATTTATCTTTCAAATGTGGAAATATGTAAGCCACTGACATTTTGTAGGGTCTCATCTGCATTCTAGTGTCTGGGTTGTCCCTTTGCCTGCTTGTTTTGGAAGATTGTCACATTTCTCCGTTTCTTCATATATCAATCACTCAAAGAGCTTCTGGGGGTTGGACCTGTGTATGATGTGTGGTAGAGTTCCCTTGTCACCTCTTCTTCCAGGTGGTGCTGTGTGCATCTGGCGCTGGCCCCTCATGGGGTGATTGCTGGTTATCATGGTGTTCCCATGCAGGTCTCTTTTGGTCTAGAGTGTGCTGTGCCTCTCACAGTGTGGCACTTGCTCCTAGGACATCCACCCTTCTGTCATGTAGGCTGAGTTCCTGGCGTGTTCAGCAAGATGACTTTGGCCTGCTTCAGCCCAAACACTGCCACATCTCAGTGCTGTGTGACCCTGAGGTCCTGGTGGTTCAGCTCCCAGCAGAGGACCCAGGAGGACATTTCTAGGGCAGCAATTGGTTTTCTTCTCTGCAGCTCTCTCTCCCCTGTTCCCCACATCCAGCTGAACTCCACCTCTCCATCCTTTCATGCAGCCCTGTTCTCATCAGGGGAACTAATTTCCTAAACCATGGTCTACAAAGGGCTTCAGAGAGAAGCCTGGCGATCCCCACACTGATCTTGCATCTTCACTGCCCACACCACCCACCCCTCCCATCACCTCCCTGGATTTCATAGTTTTTCAGTAACAGCTATTCTGACCTAACCTGGCAAGAACTGACAATCCTAGGGGGTGAATAGAGAGTAGGGAGTTTCAGGATGTTGTAAGACAGCTGTTTTGGCTCTGATTCAGTGAAGAGTCTAAAAATAAAACTAAGCTGGTGTGGCCACCACAGCAGACAGGCTGTGGTGTGAGATGGAAGGTGTGTACATGTTTGAGGTGTGGGGAGGCAGAGAGAAAGAGAGGGGGGGATGGGTTTGAGGACCACAGAGGCCATTTGGGGATCACAGCCAAGAGGTGAGACATACAGTTAGGAAATGTGGAATTAGCAGGATTTAGGAATGATGATCAGAGACAGAGGGTAAAGAAAGGTCCTTCTTTCTGTCACAGAGTCACTCTTAGGCCTACGGCCTTCTCATAGCTCCCTGACATACTGGACCTGAATCCCCAGTTCTTACAATAAGGATACAGCTGAGAGTCTCCAAGGCTGCAGGAGCTGCTGTATACACCAGACTGGCTGCACCCTGAACTGCAGAAACCCGAGACTGAGTTCTCTGCATCCTTTGTTGGCCTCTCTGTGCATTTCAGCTTTCCCGTGGGAATCACTGCTGACCTTCAAGTTCAGGGCAGCCCTGCAGACTGGGCTCAGGGCAGAGGGGTGGAGGATTGGGCACAGCTCTTCACAACTCTGCAGTCATTGCTGTACTTGTGCCGGGGATTTGTATCACCAGACTAGATAAAGGCTACAGATGACACTGTCACAGCATGGGCCACTATGTCTGCTACCACAGCACGGATGAGGCCAGAGCCTCTGCTCAGAGCCTCCTAGGAGCTTCCATAGCTTTTAGACCCCCTTTCTGCCCATTCGGTTGAATGACCTGTGTCTGTCACTCCCTCAGTCAACCAGAGCTCCTATGGGGTGTCCCTGCTGTCCCTAAGCCTGAGCACAGCATGCAGTCAGCTGTGTAGACTGTGTACAGGCAGACTTCCCCACCTACTACCAGATCATGCTGTGGGCACTCTCTTAGGGTCCAGAGGGCAGAGGCCTTGTCCAAGCCACCAGAGACAGGACACAGCAGCGAGCCACCAAACTTCTCAAAGGCCATGTTGTTTTGGAGTCTGGAGCTAAATTTTATGGAACCATCCGGAGCACCCATCTGTTCCCGACAGGCCCCAGCCTGTGAGTCTCAGGCCTACGCAGTGTGAATTTCTATTAATTAAGAAAAATATCACATTCTGTTATTGTGGTCCTTGTTCATAGGGAGATGTCCGATCAGTCACTGCCCTCTCCTGTTCCACTCTTCTCTCCCTCACTCAAAATAGCTTGGGACCCTCTCCACCTTCTCCCACTGGAGTGTGGGATGGTGGAAGACATGGAAGGAATGGGTTGTTTTAAATAAAGCAAGGGATAAGGGTGTTCTGAGCTCCCCCTTTCTTCATAGAGGAGACAACCCCCGTGAGCCGTACCACTCCTTCCCATGTGTAGCTTAGCATTAGGATCAGGATGGCTCACTCCTTGCTCAGTGGGTTTAGAAATCCTCCCGCTGTGACCTCGAGAACCCACAGGTGTGTTCCCATCATGGACAAGGTCTACCCCCTGACAGAATTAGCACAGTCAAGTTCAGCACAACTACAGATATCACTCTGATACTAAGAGTGGGAAACTGCACATGGCAGGAGAAAGAAAAAGTTATATAACTTTTATCAGTTTTTATAGAGGAGCTGGAGAGATGGCTTAGGGGTAAGAGCACTTGTTGCTCTTTCAGAGGACCCAGGTTCCATTTTCGTAATGTCCATGTTAGGCAGCCGGGAGCCACCTGAAACTCCAGCTCCAGGGGATCTGTCGCCATCTTCTGGCCTCCTTGAGCACTGCACTCATGTGACCCACACTCACACAGACATACATATAAATGAACACTTTTTAATCTTTAAAAATGTGTAAGGAAAAGACACAGGTATGTGTGCATATGTGTGTATATGTGAATTAGTAAAATGATGAGGACTCAGCACACAGGACCACTGGGGGCAATACTGTCACTATTACTGATCCCACTTCCCCCAGGGCTGGGCAAGCTTCTTCTTCCCTGACTCTCCTGGCATCCATAATGAAACCTCTACCATGGTGTTCTGTCAGAGAATAGGTGGCGATTTGGTACTTGTTTAAGCCAGTGCTCATGGGAAATTTGGAATTGTCTGCCTTATATAATGTCATGAAGCTCTGATGGTGTGAACGTCTGACAGTTTGAGCTGTGTGTGAAAGATCATTTGTTTTTCTGTGTTTCAATGCAATGGTTACTGACAGTGATCAAATAGGACCCTGGTTGATAGATCCTATTTTGCATATTTTTGAGAATAATATTCTGGGATGTTGTTCTGCAGTTCCATCTACCTTCCCCTCTCCTCTCAAGATATCAATTGTGACTCACACATTCATATGTGCACATAGAGGCACCATGTGGGAAATGGATGGTAACAATAACAGGAGAGCATAGAATTTGAGATCATTCTTCATTCATATTCTGTCTGTCTGTCTCTATTTATCTATCTTTATCTCTCCCTCCTAGTTTCTATCCCTTCCTCCATCTCTCTCTCATTCCTCTTCTTTTCTTCTTTCTATTGTGGGAAAAAGAAACAGGATAGATAGATGATGGATGGACAGACAGACAATAGAACATGTACTGGTTATTGGCTATGGCACTTTATCACCTGAGAACTTCACCTACACTTCTTTTTCTTAGCTCCAAAACTCCAAGGCTGCTGCCTCTGAGGAAGACACCAAACTATGCATACAGCGGCTCCATCACCAGGTGCGGACCCTACAGTGCCAGCTCAGGGACCAGGGCTGGGCACTGAGGGAGTTGCAGGCGGCTCAGGATGAAGCAGTGGGCCTCCAGGATAAGTTCAAAAGCAAGGTAGGCTGGGCCAACCCTTCCTCACCCTTCAAATGTTTCCAGGTCTCAAGAAGCGAGAGCCAACAGCTTGATGGTGTTGGTTAGAGATTTAGAGCCTAGAGTGATGTAAGGAAGAAAGGCTTGGGGTCTGGAGCCTTTGCAGCCAGCTGTCCTCCATCAAAACAATACGTATATATGGGTTTTTAAAGCACCAGGCACCATCTTAGGGTTTCTATTGCTGTGATGAAACACCATGACCAAAGAGCAAGTTGGAGAGGAAAGGGTTTATTCAGCTTACACTTCCACATCACTGTTCATCATTGAAGGGAGTCAGGACAGAAACTCAAACAGGGCAAGAACCTGGAGGCAGGAGCTACAGAAGCCACGGAAGAGTGCTGCTTACTGGCTTGTTCCCTGTGGCTTGTTCAGTCTGCTTTCTTATAGAACCCAGAGCCACCAGTCCAGGGATGGCACCACCCACAACAGATTTGGGTCTTTCCCCACCAATCACTAATCAAGAAACTGCCTTTCAGTTAGATATTATGGAGGCATTTTCTCAATTGAGGTTTCCTCCTTTCAGATGACTCTAGCTTGTGTTAAGCTGACATAAGACTAGCCAGCACAGGTATCTTCAGATACTTTCAAGAGGAACATTCAGCCCTTCTGCTGCAGGGGACATGTGTGGACATGATTATAAAAGTTCAGTGAGAGACTTAAGGTAGACTGGCTCGGGACCTTGGCTGGGGAGGACATTTGGACCAGCATGGGTCTAAACTCACACAGACCTTCATAGGCACACTCACATAAAATGGCAGAAATTCCAGCCGCAGTTGTGCTGACTTCGGTCCCTCCTGACCCTGCAGCTTTGTAAAATGTGCTCATTGGAGGAAGCCTGAGGAACCATACTGAGCACAGAGGAACCCTACTTTGTTTCTTTTTCTGCATTGACCCTTGGGGATGACACATATCTGTAATTGATTTATAATTAAAACATGGTTACACTTAAATATATCATTTGTCTTTGATAATCTTATACAATGCGTTTTGATCATATTCTCCCCTCTGCCAATTCTCACAGATCCCTTCCTTACCCATCCAAGTCTCTCTTTCCCCCTCCCCCTTTCCCTTTCCTCCATCTCTTTAACTTAAATCCATTAAGTATAGTTTATGCTGACCATGTACTCTTAGATGTGTGGCCTCCCACTACAGTGTGCTCCACTTTCCAGGGCCTACACTCTTAAAGAAAACCGACTCTCCCTCTGCCAGCAGCTATCAGTTGTCAGTAGCTGCTTGGCTAGCGGTGGGACTCCATGGCCGCTTCCCCTCTCCGTGCTCGGATTCACTCTGACTTGAGCTTGCACAGGTCTCCTGCGTGATGTCACAAGCACTGAAATCATATGTGCAGCTGGGCTGTTGTGTTCCTAAAGCACTGTTTGCTTGAAGTTCCACCACCTCTGGCTCTTACACTCTCTTCTGTCCCTCTCCCACAGTGATCCCAAGTCTGGGAAGACGGGCTGTGTTACAGATGTCCCCTACAGTGACTGATTAAAATCATGTATTGAATGAAATCACTTTTAACTGCCAAGTGTCCTGTACTCATTTCATAGGGTTAAGGTTTTCTCAAACTGAGTCAGGGAGAGGTTGCATCAAAGCCTGCATACATTGAGTCCCATTTGAACACAAGTTCATCCACTTGAAGCCGGACTCTCCCTTTTGATCGGTCCTGGAAAGTTACACCAAATAGATGCACAGAAATAATGTTTGTAAAAACAAAGAAACAAACCAGTATTACGTATTCCCATCAACAGAGACCTGCTTAAATAAATCACACCACAGCTGCACGAGGAGAGAGTGTGTGAGATTTTAAAGGGATCAAGCCAGTTGGTTTGCTTGAAAACATCGCCAGGATTTTCTATTCAATTACCAAACAGGATGCGATCACTCTCCATGTAGCAGATTTTCATATGTCTGTGCACACATATCCCATTCATGTGAGTGTGTAATATTGAGGTAAAAGAATGATGAGTAAGAACTGGTCAGGGGCAAGGACGAAGGGTTTGTTTAGATTGCAACAGATAAGAGAGTGTGAGGGAATTGCTGTAAAATTCCCATTTTATACATTTTATGGGGCAAGAATTCAGACAGAATCTCGGCTGAACAGTAGTGAGGTGGATGCTGAGCTGACATGGAAAGTCTGAGGTGATCTCAAGAGTACCTGGTGTCTGTTCCCCAGCCCATCTCTTTGTTGTGCCGGAGCCCAGCCCGACACTTGGGACTGAGGCCACGTAAGGAGGGCACTCCAGCTGCATGGTGAGTGTTGGGTACCAGAGGCTAGCCCAGAGCTGAGGGCTGGAATGTGACCAGCCTCCCAGCAGGAACAGAATCCACGTTGCTAATGATTCCCAAGTGGTAACAATAACTAGTGTTTGCTGAGCACTGCTGACCGCCATGGCTGGGTCTAGGTGCCCTGTATCAGTGAGGCCTTATCAGGACCCTTAGGATTATGTCTGGCTCGGAGACCCAAGTGTCACAGGAGGCTGTGTCTGTGGCTCCTGATCCTGAGCACTCTGTCCCCACACAGGGAAAGGTGACTGCAGGCCAGCACTGGCCCCCTCCTCTGACCTGCCCCACACTGCTCTCAGTCACGAGTGTGTTTCTCCTTTTAGCTGGAGGAGCTTTGCGAACAGCAGCATGAAGTGCGCCTGGCTTCCAGTCCTCTGAAGGTAACATACCGCCAAGTCATCATTTCCTATTTCCTGAAAATACCCGAGTGCCAGGCACAGATGTCACCAGGTCCCCACGTGAACCATGTTCCATGTATCTTCTTCACCTGCCTCCTCACGTGTTGAGATTATCCTAGATGGCATGTGTTCTGACCCTGTATGCTGTGTCCCACTTTGTCCTCGGAGCTGGGCTTGGAGGCGGTCATTTATTGCTCATGGTCTTCCTCCCCATTTTCCTCTTCTCATCCTTCCTCGGCCTTTTTCTTCTCTCTTTCTCCTTCCTGCTTCCTCTTCTCTCTCCATCTCTTTCTGTCTCCCCGACTTTCCCATGCTGCATTTACTCCAGTGCACTCTTCCTTAGGAAGGTTCCCTCCCTTCCCCCCTCTCCCCACCCCACCTATCCTTTTATATGTATATTTGGGACACACTGAGGAGAGGAATGTTGCTAGCAGGATAATAATCTGGGCCTGCATTTGGGAAGAGGCGGAGTTCCACCCATGGTCCTGGTTTCTGTGTAGGTGGCCCAGGAGGAGCCTTGATTGATGTGATCAGCTAAACACCATGACACCCAGAAACCCTGCTTCCTGCCTTCTCTTGGGGGCTCAGTTTCCTCAGCTGTTATATTAGAAATATGAACTACTTCATCTTCCACAGTTCCTCGTCTGTCGGAGCCTCACTTTTGTGTTAGTCAGTGGTTCTCAGCCTTCCTTATGCTGAGGCCCTTTAATACAGTTCCTCATGTTGTGGTGACCCCCAACTATAAACTTATTTTGTTGCTACTTCATAACTATAATTTTGCTGCTGTTGTGAATTGTAGTGTAAACATCTGTGCTTCCTAATGGTCTTAGGTGATCCCTGTGGAAGAGTTATCTGACCCCCAAAGGGGTCTCGCTCGATCCACAGGATGAGAAACACTGATATTGGTAAAATGGAAACTTTAGGAATTCCCACTGAGACTCTAGGATACCATCTGAGACACCACAGACAGGACAGTACAAGGACCCCCCCCATAAAGTCAGGACCATGAGCGTGCCCTCCCACTAAGTTCATGTTTTGACAAATCCCTCTCATCTAAAGGAGGACTCCAGAGCTTTGTGCTGTAGCAAGGTGAAGCCAAATGGAAAGGCAGGGAGGACATTGCTCAGTGACTCCCTTGGCAGTGTGTCGTCTGGAGGGTAGCATGTAGCCCTGAGGTCCTGGTTGTGGGTGAGGGAATCATGTTGGGAATGGGGCACTGCACTGTCTGTAGCTCAGCCTTTACCATGAGTCCCACTGTCCAGGCCAAGCTGGCTTCCCTGGTCCACAAGTGCCAGGAGAGAGAACCGCCTGATTGAGCATCTGCTGCAGGAGCTGCCAAGACACGAGCCCAAGAACCACCTGCTCTCCAAGCTGGCGCAGAACATGCTTGAGGATGTGGCACTGGCGAGTATAGTGCCACCTTCCTGACCCCAGGAGCACCAGAGGTAAGCTGCCATAGACAACCCTGTCCCTGCTTCTAGGGACCCTTGGGTGGACCCAGCCCAGGTCACTGCCTCCCTGTGCTGTCTTGGTTACCATCCGTCCCTCACATTGGTTCCTTCTCTAGGTGGCACCTATATTCTGGGGGCTGTGAAGAGCGCTGGGGATCCTTTGTCTCTGAAGCACTTATGATCTTGTGCAGGGGGAGCAGACACCCATGTGTCATGTAAGCACCATCATGCTGTGTCACCAGACATTCTTGTCACCCACACTTCATGAGCTCTGTACGCATAGCCCCTTCTGCCAGCATGCTTGGTCCACTGACTGCCTTCTCTCCAGCCTTCAAGGTCCCGAGTGCCTATCCACAGCTACTGGTCTAAATCCCAATTTTTTTTTTTTTTTTTTGGTTTTTTTGAGACAGGGTTTCTCTGTGTAGTCCGGGCTGTCCTGGAACTCGCTCGGTAGACCAGGCTGGCCTCGAACTCAGAAATCCGCCTGTCTCTGCCTCCCAAGTGCTGGGATTAAAGGCGTGCGCCACCACCGCCCGGCTGGTCTAAATCCCAATAACCACAATTCCACTCACACGCTTCTGCCTCCACGGTACCTATCATGCATAATAGAGCATGCGCAGGGGATTCTCTGTTGTTGAGGGCATTTGTTGATACCTCTCTGTGAGGCTGAGCCTCTCCCCAACAGTCTGCCTCCCTATTATCTGACACAGAATTTGCCTAGGGAAAACACCTCTTGAAGCACAAGATCATAAACCAACTGGATGTGTAGCTAGGTGGAGAGAGTGCTTGCCTGTCACGTGTGAGATTCTGGATGCTATGCCCAGAACCACACCCACATAGTGATAATGAACTCAGTGTGTGAGAATCTTCTTTGTTGAAGGTTAACAAAAGAAGATATTGAGAGTGAAGTGTTCAGAAGTCCTGGTGGTGGTGGAGGGTGGTCCTGGATGCTTATTTTCCTGATCTAGATAGAGGACTCCCAGGGATGTGCTTAGCCTGGGGGGACCCAGTGGTGTCAGCCATGTGTGCTCACAACTATTCCTGGGTTTGAGACAGATCTGCCTCTGAGTCTGCTGATGGTGTGGGGTGGATGTGTTTTCTAAGACTATGGCCTTGGGTTTGGTTCTGACTGTATAGGGGTTGACCTTCTCAGCCCCTCGAAGCCTGTAGGTGTCTATGATACGAACTGCCATGCAGCCAAGGAGGTGGAAACTGGAGGCCATAGGGCTGTCAAAGGTGTAGAAACTTGGTGTAGGGCCAGAACTCAAATCCAAAGCACCAGACACCATGTCTAGTCTTCTTCTGTTTCTATGGGTTGTAGAAGGGATTATGGGAGAGAAGGGGGAGGGAGAGAGGGAGGGAATGAGGGACAGAGGGGGGTGAACTCTAGTTAAAGTGATTAAGACAATCTCTGGGGCACAGTTGGTGCCTAATAATTGTGGGGGTGTGGGATGGGGGCGGATGTTAATGTGTTCCAGGCTGGATATTTCCATCTGTAAGGAGATTCTCTGAGCCTGAGATGACTCCTCATGGCCTGGGGCATAGATTTTGGGGAGACCGTACAGCAGATGTAACTGTCCCCAATTGTCAGCCTCTCTGTACTCTCTGGCTTGATTCGAAACTATCACAAGCTTTGAGGGTGTCCTAGTTTGGTTTCTGTTGCTGTGACCAAAAGCAACTTGGGGAAGAAAAGAATTTCTTTGGTTCACAGATTATAGACCATCATCAGGGAAATCAAGACAGGAACTTGAGGCTGTAGCCTGGAAGTGGGAACTGTGTTGATTACTGGGTTGCTCTCTGGCTTGGAGTGCTGATTACTGGGTTGCTCTCTGGCTCATGTTCAGCTTGTTTTCTTAGACAGCTCAGGATCTGCCCAGGGATGACACTGCCCACAGTGGGCTGGACCCTCCCACATCCACACTCAAGACCGTTCCTCACAGATGTGGCCACAGGCTAGTCTGATGGAGATAACGCCTCAACTGAGATTCCTTCCTTGCAGGAGTGTGTAGATTTGTGTCAAGTTGACAAAACCAATGAGCACAGAAAGTGACTCTGAGTCTAATCTGACTGGATATTCAGAGTCCATCCCTGTGCTGTGTGGTCCGGAGACTACAGCAGCCTGCTATGTCATATCCTGGCCAGAGGTGGTGACAGAGTTCCTGCCACCCTCAGCCATAGATCTGGGGAACCAAGTAGGCCAAAACACATAGTGAGCCAACCAATTGGCCCTTGCAAGGCTCAGACCAGGCTGAGGTACTGCATGGCTGTGAGTCTCCCGACTTTTGTTCTCTCACCCGTACAATGGGAACAGCAAAATCTGCTCAGTAGACATACTGAAAAGCCAGTATGGGATGACCTGTATCCTATAGGCAAGAGGTTGAGACCAAGGGATCGAGGGTCACATCTCCACCCTCTAGTCCTTTGACCTATGAGGGGACACTTACATGTTCTGCTATGTACAGGCAATGTTCCAAGTGCTTGCTGCAAACTAGCAGAGTGTCCACTATCCCACATGAATGGCACAATTCTCGCCCAATCAGATGAGAGAAGTGAGGCTCCGAGAGGGTCTTCCCCAAAGACCTACATCTCTATGGAGCTTTCTAATTTGGTCCTTTTCATGCTGAGTGACTTTGCCTAAGTGGTGGGAGGAGCACTTGAAGCAGATGCTGGGAGTCTGCACACAGCCACCAGCAATGACCACTGCAGGGGTGGATAGGTATGCCTACCTGAGGGCAGGCACAGAGGAGGTGTGGCTGGACTGGAGGTCATGGTGTCTGCACTGGCTTCAGTAGCTTCTAGGGCTGGGGTGTGGTGTGTTGGTGCAGGACCAGAGAGTCAAGTTCCCTAAGGATGGGGTCTGAGAGGCTGGCTCTGTGCTGTGTAGCCCCCGTTCCTCCAGCAGTGTGTTCTGAGCCACGAGGACCCTGTTGGAGAGGGACACTGAACTCTTCAGTGCTGGTGGTGGCAGCTCTTCCTGCTGGCAGTTGGGGACTGGAAGCTGGTCCAGAGCACTTGGTTTTATGGACACTAGCTTTGCTTCAGAGAACACAGATGGGAGTCCTGATGGAGGCCTTTGGGCTTTGGCGGACAGCCGAGAGGGCTGCCTGGTGGCTGAGGAGCTGCTGATGGGCTTGGGGTAGGCTGCGCATGGAATCAGGCTGACAAGTGGGGAGATGGTGTGCTTTCGACAGAAGCCTTCTGGAGACATCCCTGGAGAACCATACACTGAGGTGCCCAACAGCCCTTCCTTGGAAACAGAGACTACAGCAATGGGACATGGTGCCCCCACCCAGTCAGGTCATCTGTGTTTGGTATCTGGTAATACAGTCCTGCCCTCCACTCCACAGAAGAATCCATTCCATCTTCCCACATCCCCTTCCTGGAGGAGAGTCCTAATAATGGATCAGCCAAGGCCTTGGAAAAGGGGCAGAGAAGGTGTGGCACTCTCCCCTCCCAGCAGAGGCTATGGCCTGTCACTCTCCTCCTTCCCATCATTGCAATGGGTGGGGTGGAGTCTCACCTCAGTTGTCTTCTCTGGCTGGAATTTGAGAGAGGGATGAATCCCATTGTTTATTTGTCAGCCCTTCTCACTGGGACATGGCTGTGGGGCCCCGCCCAGAGCACCTGCACTGCTGGTACACTGCCATCACTTCATCCCTCGGATGCAGCCTCCCCAGACCGCTGTACGCCTGTTGTCTCCCAGCGGGACCCCTGGGATGGTGATGGTGGGAATGCAGCTGTCTAGAAGAGAGGAGAAGGCTTGTTGAGGACAAGTAAGCAAGGATGTATTTATTCTCTTTGCTCACATGCTGCCAGCTTCTTGAGTTCTTGCCTTTTTTGGAGGTGGAGCTGGGGTTTGGTTTTTTTCAGCTTTTAATTTTTTATTGGATATTTTATTTATTTACATTTCAGATGTCATCCCCTTTCCTCATTTCCCCTCTCTAGAATCCCCATCCCATCCCCTTTCCCCTTTTTGTTTTTATACCACTTTAATTACATGCAAGTATTAAGGTCAGAGTTCCTGCTCTGATTTCCCAAACTGATGGACTGTAACTTGGGATTGTAAACTGAAACACCGCCACTCCCACCCCTTTGCTTTTTCTCAAGGTTTCTGTCACAGCAACCACAATGAAATTAGGACAAGAGCATCTACGCACAGCACAGCAGGAGAGCAGGTATCATCACACCTGAAGCATGAGGCTCCTGAAAGGTGCCGTGGAGTGGCTTGTGACCAGAGGACAGCTAGCCTTCGGTTACTGTTCAGCACCTCTGTCAGTCCATCCTGGAGTCTCCATCACAGTGTCCAATTGTCACACAGATCCTGGTCAGGGCAAGTAGCAGGCAGGTGGCTGAACTGTGTTAGGAATCTGGAAAGATGATACAGGGTCACTGGCTCACTTGAATTAGGTCTTGGAGTTCACCCGAGGTTTTCCAGTGAGGAAAAGAGGGTAGAGCTTCCAGGCATAATGATGGGCCATGCCGGTCCCTGGAGCATCGGGATGAAGATGGGGAGAAGAGATGCCCCAGGGTCACTGCACACAGGACCCTGCCCCACAGAATGCCCCGAAGGTCACAGAATAGAGACTCCAACATACCTTGAAGATCTAGTAGTTGGCTTCTTCTTCACCAACAGGGGCTGTTGGGTGGAGCGTGAATTCCTGAGGCTGCCCTGCTGCCTACAGATGTGATCATTGCAGTAGTGCATGGGGTGGACTCGGGCTCAAATCTCCTAATGAGTGATGAAATCAGTGGCTCCTGGCAGCACTAGATGCCCCGACTTCTTTAAAACTTCTCTTAATGCATTTCTGAAAAGACATGTGCTGCTGTCTCTGCATGGAAGTTGAATCTGGCCAAGGAAATGTAATTGTCCCAGGTGTGTGGTACCCTTGAGCAGACCTGGTCCGGGTCACCTGGATGGTGGCTGAGGAAGGAATGTGGCATTATCATGTCACCTTCCCTAGCAGGCTGAGCTCAGCTGCATTGAGTGGCCAGCCTTACTCTGGTCCTCTGGGGACCTTCACACTCCTCTCTCTGCAGTATATCCACTGAGCTATTCTTTTTCTTCCAGACACTCTGTCACCTGGATGTGAGCTCCAAGGAGACCTCAGCCAGTGGAGGAGGTCAGTACACCTGCCAGAAACATTTCTGTGTGTTCAGCAAAAGCCTGGGCTGGGTGGGATGGGTGCAAACTGCCCAATGTAAAACTTGTACCACAAAGGGGACTTTCTGTTTCTCCCTCTCCTTCTGCTGCTTGGCTCTGTCTTACCACCTTTGTAGCATCAGAACATGCTGGAAAAAACAAAACAAGAAGAGCCTCAAATTCCTCAGCTTTGTTCTTCATTATGAACTATTCCATTCATTTCCCAACCCTTGACATTCATCTCATATAAGTAATTCCCATATAATATTAGGAATAAGTTCAGGGGACAGATGTGTTCACCCCCTGCCTTTAGTGTTACGAGTTATCCCATGTCCTCTGTGGAATGTAACACAGCCACTAAGGTGGCGGAGAATGCCATGCTGTAGGGCAGTGTCGTGATGTTAAATTTAAAGGACACAGAGTGCTTGATACTGTGAGCTGTATCACACACGCATATCCATGGGTGAACAGCGAAGGAGGTTAAGAGGTAAACTAAATATTTACTGTGGTTACTCAGGCAGAGGCACATGAGTGATTTTGTGGTTGTTCTGTTATCTTTATTGTAATGGGGGAATTAAGGTGTGGGGAGATCAGAGTCTCCTCTCTGAGGGCCCTAAAAAGTACTGCTTACTAGTGGTAAGGGACTGGGTTACAGGCATGGGGCTGATTCTGAGGGCTTGCTGAGGTTGCACCATAGAAGGACTGAGCACTCTCAAATGTCGTTTCTCCATGGCTCCTATACTCAAGTCTGCTCTTGCCAGCCATGTGATGGCAGAGGAGCTAATCAACCTCTCTGAGCCAAAAACTGTTTAAAAGGAAGGTACTGTGACCGTCCTGTACAGGGCGTGACACATAGCAGGGTGTCAATACATGAGAAGAAGGGTTCTTCTTGGCAGATGGGGGTGCCCTCTGTTCCTTCACTGCTACCCCTCTAGCCTGAACTGGTACCTGATTCTACAGCTGGAGAGCTGTGGATTCTAGCTAGTCCCACTCTGCCACTTGTTTTCTCTAAGTCTGCCCTCCCTGGGCTCAGCCTTCTCACTTGTGAAAGGAGAAAATGCTTATGGTTAATGGGCTGTTTGTGCTGTTTCTGGAGGCTATCTGTCACCCCCTGCAGGGGATGCATACAAGATGTGGGGGGCCAGCAGAGGGAACCCAGGAGGTAATCCCACCCTGGAGGGTATGGTAGCTAGCCGGAGATTAGGGAGACGGGCAGTGGCCTGGGGTGCAGCAAGACCATGGTGGTGCCATTATTTTGTGTGGTGCCCAGAGAATTCAAAGATACCAAGAGAGTCTCTGTCACAGGGATGGCCATGTGGGAGCATTTGTGGATAGCAAGAGACTGGAAACAATATGATAAAGTTTAGAGACCTGTCCATTTTAAAGATGGATGCCTGGCCTGACTCCTGACTGAGGATTCTCTCTTCCAGCTCAGGAGTATCTGTTTAATTCTGAAACAGACAGTGTCCTTCAAAACCTATGGGGTGTGGAGTCCTTGTCCCTTCCAGGGGCCGAGTGGGCATTGCAGACTGCTTTACCAGGTTCCCCAAAGGTAAGCGCATGCCTTCACCTCACTTCTGAAATATGGTTTTGACTGGAAGAGGAATACACTCTCAGATGTACACACTTAGATACACACATACACACACACACACAGAGAGAAAGAGAGAGAGAGAGAGAAAGAGAGAGAGGGGGGGGAGGGAGGGAGGGAGGGAAGGAGGGAGAGAGAGAGAGAGAGAGAAAAAGAAAGAGAGAGAGAGAGAGAGAGAAAAGCATGTACATATACAAGCACACACACATGCACACATGACAGTCCCAATAAAGCCCACCAGGTTAAAAAGTAAAATGTAACCCAGAGTCTGTTATCTGCATTTTAGTCTTTGTTTCTGCTGAAGCCTCTTGCTGAGTTATTTTTCTTGAGGGCTGGCCCTCATGGGTGGAGACCTGGGCCCTGGATTGAGGCTCTGTTGGTGATCCCTGCCCCAGGAGGACTTCCCTTGCTCTGATGGTCTGACATGGCCAGTACCTTCCTCACTGAGGGCTGACTCAAAGATGACACAGCCAGAGCAGCTCTGCCTGACATCTGATTCACACTCACTTCTGGGCCCCAAACCTACAGGGTCCTCCAAGTCTTCTCCCATGGTTCCTGGTACCCCACAGGCTATGAGATTCCTGTCCAGCATCCCACCATCACAGCACCTGGACCTTCCACAGACTGCAAGTGAGGGGTAGGACGTTGACACTCCATCAGACTGTACAGAGACCCCTGTTCCCTGCTGTCAGGGTCAGTCCTACAAAGCCTGTCAGCTGTGGTCCTTTGCAGATCATAGCTGACATATATATTGTCCTTATATTTTATCTAGATGTGTCTAGTTGTTTCTGCTATGAAGTACCTGAACAAGTTATCACCAGACACACTACACTGGCTCCAGAAAAACTATTTAACTTATTAAATCTGGGGCCTGGCTGGTCTGAGCTCAACCCCCAGCCCCGTCCTTGTTAGGTCAGTGTGATGCTGGGCAAAGCCCTTCATCTGTTTGTATGTTAGTCTCCTTCTGTATAAAATGAGAGTGGCACTGCCCGACGCTGTCATGAGAATGAAAGCCAGCAGATCTCACAATGAAAGAACAGAGAGAGAGTGGCTCTCCCTCCCTGTACCTCAGCGCAAGACTTGTGGACTCTCAGGACTTTTCATGGGCCTCTACATTTATTTATATTTTTATCTTAAGGATGATATATTGATATTTTTATCTTGGAGATGATATATTGCATGTCAGGGTTGTGGGTCGATTTGATGACCCCCAGGTCTATGAAGTATTTGTTTCCAGTGCAGGAGAGGTGCTCACAAGGGCTGGCTGTGCTCAGCAGGGCCGTCATCAGTTTTCTGACTGCTGATGACACAGTTACCTGTGCAGATTCCATGTCTAGAAATAAGAACACTTTCCCATTTTTCACCGTCTCCTGGGAAAACTACCTCCAACTTGCTTTTTCTGACATGTCACCTGAAGGCATCACAGGCAACACTGGCCTCCCCAGATGAGAAGCAAGGTGAGCAATTGCAAACAGTGTGGGTGTTCACAGGAGTGAGCATGGCTGGAGCACAGGGAGGAAAGCAGACAGAGACTGTGAAAGAAGGAGGAGCCCTACATTGAGTACCCATCCCCACAGGGACCTCATAGCAACATCATACCTGCTTTGCCTATGAAGAAAGGTAGGAGGTCAAGGAGGCGGTGGCTCACCCAGAAACACTCAGGCTGAGGGCACGGACAGTGCAGCCCTGTGGCTGCTCCCTAACCCCGTCCCTGGTGGATGGAGGGATGGCTCTAGTCTTTTGGTCAGGCTGGAAGGCAGACACATGGCCACATCTGGGGGAGGCTGGAGAGACAGATGAGCTTCCTGCCGCTGTGCTGTTGTAGCTGGTCCTTCCTGTGGGTTCTGGAATGGAGCATGTTTTCAGAGGTGAGATGCTGATATGTATCGTCTCATGCTCAGGAATGGCTGATGATGGGCTTGTAGACAGGGTAAGGGATGAAGTCACGTGTCCTAAGTAATGTGGAATCAGGAGCTTTATGGCTTCTTACATTTACATAAGATGTCTGCTGTCTTTAAAACTACAGAGAGGATCTAGGACAGGGAATGTGGTGCATATTTGAGGGGCTGTGGGGACAGTGGCATGAGATTACCATACAGGAGACACTGCCTTTCTGAGTGAAGGGCGTGTTCTCCTTTCATTGAGAACAAAAGCCTTTGCTTCCACTCTGCCACCAGCCCAATGCCTGGAGGTCAGTGCTTGCTCAATGACAGGTATGACAACCTAACTGGTCCCCATCTTCATTTCCTTGGTTGTGACTTGGTGATGTTGGCCTCTTAGCACTGTCATAAGAGGAAGTGAGCATGTGGTAAGACAGTTGATGGCAGCACAGAAAGTGCTGGATAAGCATTAGTTGTCATTGCTGTATCTCCTATGGGTAAGAGGTGTGATGTCAGAACTGTAATCAAGGGACACAGAGACTTCTGCTTTCTCTTCTCCAGCTGTCCCCGTCTTCCGGCTCAGCCTGGAATCTGGATAGTGCCCAGCAGCGGGGAAACAGAGCTTTCCCCCATGTCTGGAGGCAGAATATCCCATCCTCTCTTCCTAGCCAGCAGCCTCTTGCCATCCTGGAGGACGCCAGCTTTCCACCATGCACTCAGTGTCTGCAACAATTCCCGAGCCAATAAATCACGGCAGCAGGAGTGAAGTTGACAGGGCCATGCACTCTCTGGGGCCACTTCACGGCCTCCATAAATATTTGAAGCAGAGCCTTCGGAGAGCACTTTAAGAAATCGGGCTTGCTCTCAGCCCGCGGTGAGTGGGAAGTGCTTTTGTCTTTGTCTTTAAAAAAGGCTTGTGGTTGTGGTGTAAGCGGGAAAGGTGCCAGAACATCTTTGTTAGGTACAAACATAGTGATACGCAGGTTTTCTGTGTGCACGTCTAGGAAGGAGAGCTGCACAGTCACCCTGCACATGGTGAAACATGGCAGGCCACCCTGAAGTCCTTGGACCTCATATTCCAGGCCCTGTTCCAGGCTCTACCTCAGATGTCTTTTCCCCTCTTGAAGGGAAAATCAGAGGTCCCTGCCCTACTCTGTTCTCTCCTGTAAGGGAGGACAGGGACAATGATAAGAAACGGAGGCACATCAGTGTGCAGCCAGGCTTGTTCTTACTGTGCTTTGGTTTTCAGTTTGAGAATGGACAGAGAATTTCCATTTGACCTTTCCTTGCATCCCTGTTATTCATATCTCATGAGGCCAACCACAACTGGACCTAGGAGCCAGCGGGTTTGGTTTCCAAGAGAAATGGGAGCCAATGAAATGCAAATAAAGTTCACAGAGCTGTCGCCACTTGTCGTGGGACAAGGAACCAAGTACAGGTTATATCCTAGAGAGGCTGCCAAGTAGGCCCACATCTCATCCAGTCGTCTGGCTGTCGTGGTTGCTAGATGACCACTGTCTGCTGCTGTAGTTCTGGGAAAGACATACGGAGCTGGGTGAGGATGTTGGCTTGATGGCCACTCTTCTGCTCCCCTGTGTCTTTGTCTTGGAACTGCATTCTTAACATCATGAGTTGGGATATCAAGAATGTGATGGAGAGAGGATGCGGAAGGGGCAGCTCATCCTGCGGGAGTGGTGCCACCTCTGGTCTCCAAAGCGGTCCTGCAGAGCTAAGACATGAGACATTATCCTGTCACTTCAGCTCTCTCCACCTTAGCTCATAATCTGATCTTTGGTAAGAGGCAACCCAGATGGGTCTCTCCAGAGTGATCTGATGCTCACCATGGTGATAGCATGCTAAATACAAAACACTTGTAAACCAGAATCTGCAGTAAGCATTCCCTCTTAGGGTGCACTGAGGGTCTCCAGTAAGGGCTGCTTCATGTTCTGACTTCCAAGCAGTGTTGCAATGAATGCTGCCAGATGCTGGCAGACTCTGGCCTTCTCCCAGGCCTGCAGAACTCAGCCCCTTGGAAGGCACAAGGGAACCCAACACACCCTCCGTCAGCTATATACTATCAAATGCATGAGGATCAGACCAGGGCTTGCACCAAGGTGTATTGAAGGCCAGGCAGGAGCTTGGCTTGCAGGAGCTGGGAATAGCCACTCCTCTGCCTAGGCCTCTGGAGAGACCAGCAAACAGACTAGCCCTGCAGCTGCAGCAGAAAATAATTTATCAGTCAGTTGTCAGCAAGCCACGCGGAGAACTTCCCCTGGAGCCTAGCCAAAGCCAGTAAAGTAAGTGTGCCCCTCCCCCTAGCCATGAGACAGGCCCTTGGGGAGGCCTGGCTTCGCCTGTGTTAAATGTGGTTTCTTGTCCCTGTGGCCTTATTCATCTGCCCGTGAATCTGGAAGGACAGGGAGGACTAGAACTGGGTGTTCCAGGCAGACATGTAGCCTATGACCCAGGGCATCAGCAGATGGGATGTAGGGTGGGGACTATGGAGTAGGAAGCTGCCTGTGAGGATACTGCAGTAGAATCCTGGCCAAAGTGTGCACTATGCTACATCTCCCTGGGGGTGCTGTCAGGAAGGGGAGATGTCAAAATGGGGCAGCCATAGGAGCAGAGTCCCTTCCCTACCTCCCCAGGGTGAGCTGTTCCCAAACCCAGAGAGAGCATGGGATGCTATAGTCCTACACTGTCACTCAGATATGGGATACACTGTTGTCACAGACAAGCTCTGTTCAGGGGTACATCAGAAGAGGGAGGCTAGCTGTTAACCTTAAATGGCAATCAGACTCTTTCCAAACGTGATGATTTCTCTGGGGTTAGCTGAGTGCTGTGTGGGTTCATGTACACCCAAGGAGGCTGAGGTCAGAAGTCTGTAAAGGCAAATTGAGGGGAGCACAGTAAGCGGATACAGGGGTGCCATCATAGGGACCCATACCTAGCCTGTGCTGTACGAAATGGGTAGGTGTGAGTCTATGGAGCTGTGATGGCCTCTGCTCATCGCTGCACCTCCAGTAGGTCTGTAACAGCTCTTGGTGCTGAATATGTGTATGTGGTAAAAGCAGCACCTCTGGCTTTGTTGCAGCTGTTCTTTTATGATCGTGACAGAAGTGACTCCATTTCTTCTGTCAGCTTTCACATAAGAAGCAAGTGTTTGCTTCTCAGTTCCAGTAATGGCTGTCCTGCTTCCACCTGCTGGGCTCACCGTTAGGAGGAAAGATGATCCCTGGGGATGTTTGATAAAGTGTTGGAGAGCATGGGTGGCCTTTGCTGAGCCCTGAAGGTTGACAGTCTGACATTAGGCAAGGTGGGGACTTGGAGTGTCAGGTCCACGTAGCACTGTGTTCCGTTCCTGTTTCTTTAGGAGGCAGGAAGCCTGGTATAAAATCACAGGAAGCGTGGAGCTGGGCAAACGAACCTACAACACAGAGGTGGAGTGTGTGCCCCAAGGACAGCCTCGCGCTCACTCTAATCTGAGCTGGCCAGATGACGCTTTCAATGTCAGTCCTTGGAGGCTGAATTCTTCCTGGCATGACACCTCCATGGTGACATTGTCTTCCATCATCTTTTCTGACATGGCCGGGTGACATGCATCATGATGTCACCTCCAGAATGCTGCCCTGCCCTGAGCATTCTTAACTCGGTGTCAGTCTCACACACTTTCCCTGCCTAAGCCAAGAGGCAGGCGGCTTAGGAGCTAAGCATACCAACCTCCCACCCCATGTACTGGTCTGGCTCTGACCCTAGCATCCCTCCAGGATCTCAGTGTTCTGGCCTGTGGGATGGGGTATCTGACTCCCAGCATGACTAGAAGCGAGCCACCCTTTACCCCAAGAGGCCCTCCAAGCATGGAAGAGCTTCAGTGTCATTGCCACTGTGTGACTCTGATAGTGTGTTTTTTTTATAATCCAGGCACATGAAACTCTACAGAGTGTGGTAATAGAGAGGTGGGCAGGACTCAGCCACATAGGAGACCCTGGCGGAAGAGGTTAGGATAAAGCACATGTGCTGCTCTGGGCTCTGTGTGGCAGTTTACTAGTGTCCCTGGGCCAGAAGGTCACACTCTTAGGACCTCGTGGTCCCTACGTGCCATGTCTATGCCATGGTTGAAATGTATGGTCAGTGTGTCATGGAGCATGGGCAGTGTCACACACAGACATACACACACAGACACACACACATTCACACACAGATAGACATACACACATCCACATACACTTAGACAGACACACAGACACACACACAGACACACAAACACAGACACAAACACACACATTCACACATACATAGACATACACACACATTCACATACACGTAGACATACACACAGACACAGATATATACACACACACAGACACACAAACACAGACAACGCGCGCGACACACACACACACACACACACACACACACACACACGCACACACACACACATGGCTCAGCAGAGAGAAGCCTCTATGGAATCCTCCTGAATCATGACAGTGGAGAGAATTCGAGGAAATGAGGTTGTGGTTAGAAGATAGGACATACAAAGGCATCGAGCATCCGGACTCCAGATTATCCTTCTTCCTGCCCTGTGAGCTGAAGAAAGGGCATGGCCTGGGATGACAAGAGATCCAAGTTCTGAGTGCTAGAGGCTGCGGGGAGGAGAGATGAGGGTGGCTGATGTGAGCGTGGCTGAAAACTGGCTTTCTAGCTAGTCACGGCTGTGCACCTCAGCGCTTTGTGAGTGGAGGCAGTCTACAAGTTTGAGGCCACACAGTAAGATCCTCTGTCACAGGAAGGATGGATGGGAGGAAGGAAGGAAGTTTAAACCTCATTTTGGAAAACATATTAGTACAAAAAATGACAAATATTTACAAAAGCAGACAGAAAAATAAGAGGTTCCAGTGTGTTCATCATCAGAGTCAACAAAGACCAGCTTGAAGGCTGGCTCCTTTGTCAGTTCACAAACATTTCAAACACTGTTCCATCCTCCAATAAGTGATAACTCTTTAATTTTATCAAACATCCAATCTGTTAAGTTTTCTATTTTACAAATTACATTGGTAATTTTTTTCATGTTTATTTGAAACTGTCTAAGGTCTCATTATAACTGATTGACATGTCTTTTTTGAGGTAGATCTATATAAGACAAAACTTACTGCATTAAATATGAGTGTGGTCACTTGCTGTGGGACTATCACCTCTGTCCCTCTCCAAAATATTTCCACCTTCTTAAACTGAAGCTCTGTCCCTAGAAACACGAACCATCCACCTTCCCTAGTAATCACCAGACTATGTTGTATCTTAAAACGACAATGATTAGGTCCCTCACACGGGTGAGCCTTTGGGATTTGTCCCTTTGTGCCTAGCTTTGTTAGATATAGTACAATGCCATGAAGGTTTGTGTATACAATAGCATGTCATAATTTCCTTCCTTTTCAAGGCTGGATATACTTCAACTGCATAGACGTGCCACAGTTCGTCCCCTCCACATGATGGAGGGCAGCCCTCTTTGAGGCACTCTTTTCCTCTCCAAGGTGAAGGTATCCTATCTGACTTAGCTTCCAGGTCCCTCCTGTGTCAACGTGTTCCCTGACTTCTTTGTCCACTGAGCATGCTCCGTGTGAGTAACCAAATCTTCAGATGCTCCCGGCTCACATTCATGAAGCTCATTTGTGATGCAATGTGGGATTCTCTCTTTCTCTGCCTGGGAGCTGGAGCTTGGACCCAGCTCCTCCAACGCAGCATAAGACAGGGGAGATGAAGTGAGTCCGGTGAGATTTAGCCTCAGCTGGACCCTGGGTACCAGCAGTTCACTTAGTGTCCCTGGGGAACTGTGTCAAACCAAGTCATGAATACTCCTGAAGGATGATGAGTGAGGAGGTCACGGCCTTGCAGAGCTGTGTAATTAGACTGATGCTGCCAAGGAACATGGGCTAACACATAGACCCTGACTCTCCTTTGCAGTGGGGCCTGGGAGTTCGTGGAACCCTAGGGCCTCCTGGTTGATGGGAGGGCTGTACAGAGAGCCATTCCCTCCCCTATCAGGGTCAAGAAATGGAGTCAGAGGTCTCTATCAAATTCACTTTAGAAGCCTAAGCTTGGGAGTGTAACTCAATCATTAGAATAATTTCCAAGCCTGCAAGGGCCCTGAATTTGATTCTCCCCTCTACCATGGAATAAACGTCATGGTAGCTCATGTTACCTAGCACTTGGGTAACTAGCACTTGGGAAGTAGAGGCAGGAGGATCAGAAGATCAGGGTTATCCTTGGCAACATAATGAGACTGAGATCAGGATGGAGTATATGAGACCCTGTCCTGGGGCTGGGAGATTTGAGTATGTGCTATACTGTGATGGCACTGGTCTTGGGAGGAACTAAGCATAGTGTTGACAGTGCTTTAAGCCAGCTAGGAGATTTCTGAACATTGCCTGGAGACCATGGCCTCCTATGCAGTGCCTAACCACTCCTGGTACCATAGATAGAAATAAGCATACTTTAAACAGCATTCGTTCTGTTTACCAAATCGAATATGTTTATTTGGGAAATGCAAACAAGTAGAGTAACAAACAAAACCACCAGGAGTTCCAGCACTGAGAGATTGAGAATTTACTTCCAGGCAGCTGGGCCTTTCCAGTCATTGAGCTCCCACAGTGATAATGAACTAATGAACAGTGTCTTCAACATAGTGTGCTTCACCAGTGTAGCATTTTGGAGGGTCTCTTGATCTGTCTGTGCCTCCATTTCCCCATCAGCACTGTCATGAACATCAGTAGACATGTTCCTGTATAAAGACTTGGAACAGGGTGTGACAATCTGATGAGCTGTCCCTCACAGGTTCAAGTGTGGAACACTTGTCCCTGCCTAGCTGGTGGCACTATCTAGGGAGGTGGCGGAAACTGTAGGAGGCAGGGCTTGGTTGAAGGAAACAGGTCAGTGGCTGATGTGCCTCCTAAAGGTATCTTTTCCTGCTGTCTTCCTGTTCCTTTCTCTATGCTTCCTGTGTGCCACCGGGGATACTCCCGGCTGTGACATTCAGCTTCCCCTTAGGACCAGAGCAGTGGAACCAGATTGTAAGGTCCATGATTCACAGAAGAATGATACCTCAGGCTCAAAAAGTATGCAAAACAAAGAGTGTTTTATTCTGCAGAAGTCCAGCATGCTGGGATCTAACATGATGGAGGTGCCCCAGTGAGCTGGCAGGCCCAACTTAAAGCATATTAGGGGAATTCTGGGAGGGTTAGGTGACCTCTCTCTTAATCTGTTGGATCTATCTCTAGAGACAATCCAGAACCATTGCTGGGGCGTGAGGGCTGGAAACTGCTGCTGACCCATTGTCCTTGCCTCAGGCCAGGTGGCAGGGCCTAGTCTCCTGAACTGCCAATTTGAAGCCTGTCATGCCATCAGCCTAGTCTGTCTCAAGATGACCATGGGATGGGACCTCAGAAATTGTGAGCAGGGGCAATCTTTGTTCCTTCAAACTGTTTCTCTCAGGAATTGGTCACAGCCACAAGAAGCCACATCAGTAGAGGCATACACATTCTTTTCACTGGATGTCTAATGTGGCTATCATCTTCAATGGAATAAATTATATATATATATATATATATATATATATATATATATATATATATATATATATATATATATATATCTCCCTACTGTGTGCTGATCATCTTCCAAGGTTTCACACATGTTGTCATATTCAATTTCTACATGACATCCACAGAATCAGTTTTATTGATATTTAAAGTGATGGAGTGCTTGGAGCAGAAGAGATGCTTTGCAAGTCATGTAGCAGGTGTCAGACCCAGAATTCCAGTCTTTCAATCCAACTGAACCCCCACATCCCTGGCCTGCTCCTGGACCACCCCACTCTTGTCTTTGATAAAGTCAGATTGATACCCAAGGTGCCACTGTCAGTGCTTCTGTGCTGATTATTGCTGCCTGCTGTAGCTTAGGTGCACAGAAGGAGGCCTTTGTGATCCATGTGTGGTCCAGCCTCTCTCACTCAAAGATTTCAAATCAGCTCTGGTCTCCTTGAAGTTCATGATACAGCCAGGGTGGGGTGTTCCCTGAGAGACATTCCTTTCACCAGGAGACATGATCAGTCTGAAAGCTGCTCTTTTCTGTGGGAAGAGCTATCAGGTTTGGCCGGTACTTCTTGGGACTGTACCTGGGATCTACAGAAGACTGGGAATGAGGTCTTTACTTTGAGGTGTCTGAGATCCACTATACCTGAGAATCAGGAGATAGAGAGGGGTGTGTTACAGTGAATCGAGAGAAATCTGTCTGGCACCAGGCTATTCTAGTGCAATCCTTTGTGACACTGAATGATTCCTTTTCCACCTCAGCTGCAACATGACAGGGAGGTGCCACCTCCCTAGCAAGCTGCTGTGATGGACTGGGATGCACATATTTAGGATGTCCACTGTGTGTTGTTAGCATGGGTTATGACCTTTTGGAGCAGAGATCGTACCTCCTGTGCTGTAGGTATTGGCTTTACTAAATTCTAGGAGGTAAAGGTGTGAGGAAATGTCACCCAATAGAAAACATTCAGCAGGTATGTTTGTGCCCACAATCCTTTGTGAATTCCAAGGAGAGTTACAGAGTGCGGGAGAATGGGAGCCAAGGTAAAGATGTGAGGGAAGAAAGAGGCCATGTAAGTGATTATATAGATATAGAAACTGGAGCCAATTCACTAGTGTTCCAGAATTGTCTGGACATAGTCATGCAAGATGGCTAGCACTGGGGTCCCATGAGACCAGAGAAAGAGGCCAACAGTTGTAGGATTGTGGAGTGCAATTTATGACAGGATCATTGCCCAGGATTGGGGTCAGAAAAGGGTGCATATATATTGGTCAAAAGTGCGTTCATCTAAACTGGAGTGTTTCCAGTTTACCTTAACCTAACATGAGCAAGCACGTTCTTGGTGCTGGAGGCCCACTGCAGATCTCCACTCAGAATTCTAGTGGCTTTGTCTGTTTAGAATGTGCTGGGATGCTCTGGGGACAAACCCCACTGGAGTCTTCTGGGCAGTCACTGGGTTATGACTCAAGATAGCTGTGCTCAGGCCCTGCTGAATGCACACAGTGGAACCTTATTTCCCTGGGAGCCCCAGAGGCTTAGCAAGCTCCTCTTAGGGTCTCCGTTTCCTCAATAGTGAACAAGGATAATAACTATACTTATCTCACAGGGTTCAACAAAACTTTACACTCACATAAGCACTCTCTCTACCTCTCCACGCCCGTGTGTGTGTGTGTGTGTGTGTGTGTGTGTGTGTGTGTGTGTGATTCCTAAGGAGCCATCCATCTTGTGTTTTGAGACAAGGTCTCTTCCTGGCATGGGGCTCATTGACTTTTCTAGGCTGGCTGGCCTGTGAGCCTGTGTGTCTCTTCTCTCTTTTCCCTGGATGGGGATTACAAGCATGCACCATGACCCTTTACATGGCTTCTGGGGTTCAAACCCTAGTCCTTGTGCTTGTATACCAAGCACTTCAGTGACTGAGTATCTCCCTAGCCCTCATTTAATCGCTAAACAGATTCATCATAGAACATGGCAGAAAGGATGCACATGATTATGTGAATCTCCACCACTATCACCACGGCCATCACCATCACCATCACCACCACCATCACCACCATCACCACCACCATCACCACCATCACCACCACCATCATCACCATCACCACCACCGCCATCACCACCACCATCACCACCACCATCACCATTATCATTGCCACAAGACTGAATGATTTGGAAAAAAAGGAGGGTGTGTTATTTGAATACTGTTGGGCTATTGCTACCCAAAGCTTGCTCCCTCAAAGCCCCCACTACTCATTTATACATTTACAAAGTTTTGCTCTGTTGAGGCAGCTTTCTCCTGGTCTCACCCACACTCTTCAGGGGCTTCACTTGGACCATGGAGTCAGACATGACCTTGTGGCTGGTGGCTGATGATGGCTGGTGCTAGCTGTTGGTTGTTGTCTGTCCAACAAGGATGCCCCTCCCTATTACGAGTGGCCCTCAGCCTCATGGAGGCTCTTTCATGGAGGTTGTTTCTGTATGTGGAGGTGTCAAGGGTGGGTTTTGAGAGAGCAGGGACTTAAGGTCTCCTGGGGTTGAGCTTGAAACTCCCACAGTGACACTGCTTCTTTCTTTGGTGTGACAAGCAGGTAACAAGCTGCTCCAGACCTGAGGAACCAGGCTACCTCTCAGGAGCAGGACAAGTCCCACTCCAAATAGCTATTCGCACAGAGGTGGGAGGAATCTTAGTGCAGCTTTACTAGGACCCTGTTAATGGGCAGTGACATGAACTTCTGCAAACATTGTCTATCCAGCAATGCTAGCAGCCTAGGGAGGTGACAGCTTGGCTTTGTCACTAGGAATAGTCAGCTAGACTGTAAGAACCATGAAAACATTGGTGTCGGGAAGAGTTCTGTAGCACTCTGGGGCCAAGAGAAGGGCACCTAGGTGCTTTTAGTAAGAGGACAGGATGGTGGGGACGCCTGTCACAGTGAACGGCACTGTAGTGAGAATGTACCTGAGATCTTTATGGTGTGGGTGAGTAGATTCACGCCGAATGACAGGATTGAGAAATTGTGTTGACTTTCATTTATGTGTGCACCAGCCAGGGCATTGGGGTCTCATGATACCTGAAGAGCATTGTGTAGGTTTCCAGGGGGAAGGTGAGGGAGGGGTGTTCACTATCAGGGAAACTAGAATGATCTAGCTATAGCCTGGCCCTTAGGAGACCTCAGGGAGCCTGCTGTCAAATGTCCCTGCTCACACTTCTCTTTCTGTTCATCGATTGCTCCTGTCTCTAAACTTCTGGAGCCTGCATGATGTCCGCATTGGAAAAGGAAGATGCTATTCTGGGTTACATAGACTTATCGGTGGATAAGTCTCCTGCCAACAACTAGAGAGGCAGAATCACATGGTCATATCTTCAGAGGGTGGCTGGTGCTGTAGAGACTAAAGGAGTCATATTTGTGCCAGGAGAAGCCTGGAAAATCTGGTGTCCTCCCTCATGTGGGGCAGATATAAATAAAAGAGTTGGGTTTGGTGATGTGGGTTGGGATCTGGAATGTTCCTTAAAGACTCATATGTGGAAGACTTGGTTCTCAGACTGAGGTAACATCTGGAGGTGATAGCTCTTTCGGAGGTGTGACCGAGAGGTGAGGTCATTGGGAGCATGTTCTTGCCACAGGCCAAAGCAATGGGAGCAAGTGACCATGGGCTGTAACCTCTAAAGGTTTTCTTCTTTTTAAGCTGGATGTCTAAGGTATTTTTTTTTACCAGTTGGAGAGTCAACAGATGTACTGGTCCAGGTCAAGTCCACTGCCAGAGACAATCTGTGGCAGGCTTCCTATACCTCTCTGGCCACTCCCCTAGGTATAGATATTCAGTAGAAGACACTGCTGTGCAGGGAGGCAGGAGGAAGATGAATGATAAGTCCCACTAACAGCAGAGCACAGGTTTTCAGTCTCCACTCTGACATGAAACGGATGGACCTTCAGGGCCAGTCAGACACAGAGGCTCAGTGGACGCCAGCAGTTTTAAGCCTAGGGATGCCAGGCAGATGAGTGGCAAGCCAATCTCATGTGGCATAGGTGATTCATTCTAGATCTAGTGTGGAAAAGAGGTTTGGTGCACAGGGGACATGAGAGACCTTGCTACCTAGCTGGGTTGGCAGTCCGGGTGGCAACTGATTTGCTTGGTTTCTCCCATAAATCAAAGAGGCAGATGAGCAGAGGCATTGGGAAGGAGGCATGCTCCTTGATGGAGGGGCCATCTGTCTCCGTAGCAAACTTGGAAGATGGGATGAAGCAAAGGCGGAAGCAAAGCATCATTTGTCTTCAGTGATGAGAGAGAAGAAAGCTGACAGCATGTTATGAAAGGGCTCTGACAGGTTTTTGCAGGGAATAAGAAGAATTGGTCTTGTGTGATATTAAGCAGAATTGAAACTGGGTGGATTCAAATTAAATTGAAAAAACTAAAACAGTTATCTGAGACCTGGGGTGAATCAGCCTGACTGTCTTACTGCAGAAACCTAGGTTCTTGGAGAACGAAACATTAGCCTGATGGAGGATCTAGTATCTTTATCATAAAGCCATTTTTTCCTTTGTGTCCACACAAGTTATGCAGGTGCCTTTTTGTGTCTGTACACGTGTGTGAAGACCAGAGGTTGAAGCCCGATGTCTTTCTCAGACACTTCCCATCTTAGTGTTTGACATAGAATCTCCCGGTGAGCCTGGAGCCCACCAATTTAGCTTAAGTCACCGGCCAGCAAGCTCAGGGCTCATCTTGTCTCCACCTCCCCAGCACTGGGACTCAGGTGCCTTATGCCTGTGCCCTGCTTTCTGAGATGGGTTCTGCAGGGCTGAACTCAGCTTCTCGTGTTTGCATGGCAAGCACTTGACTGATCCAGCCATCTTCCCAGCCTTATTTTACCTGGTTCTGGGAGGGAAATGGGTCCTTGTGGTTATATACTGTGCCTGGCCCTTCCCGTATCTCCTACCTGGCTGTACCTTCCTCTTCCACAAGTCCCCACTGCCATTAGATCCAAGCTCACTTTGGCAGAGTATGGAGCCAACTGACCTTGGAGTAAAAGCTCCGAAGCTATGAGCTGTAGCAAACCTTTCCTTGCTCAGGTTTCTTAGCCCAGGCTGTCATTCCCATGCCCTTTTGCCTCCTCTCTCTCTCCAGCCTTGTCTTTTTCTTCTCTCTCCTGACCATCTCCCTCCACAGCCCAGCCTCTCCCCACTGCAGGTACATCCTGAGGATACTAGTATTTAGATTCTTTTCTGTCCTAAAGAAGGGGTTTCATCCATCCTAGCTGACTGCCTTGGCATCCAGGGCTGTGCCAGCACCAGCCTTGAGAAGATGGTCTCATGGGGTCAGGACATAGGGGTAGGGGGTGGGGTGAGGATACGGGTGGCAGGGGATGGACTGGGAAGATCTAGGCACTAAATTCTTGATGTGACCACAGGCTCAGCCTCAGCTCTTCCCTGAATTAATGTCTGCACTGTGACTAGGGCAGTGGTCAACCTGCACCATGAAAGAGCCATTTTGACCTTTGCTCACAGACAGATATCACAAGTGCTGTTGAGGTAGCTGTGATGAAAGGTGATGTCCCCAGTCATGAGTGTGGGGAATGGAGTCAGGTCTGAAGTCCATAAGGCAGACTTGCAGTTCTTTCTGCTTGGTCTGTTCAGGGCTGCTTTCCTGGGTGAGGGTGGGGATCTTTGTCTTTAAGCATCCTTTCCTATTCTGTGAGTTGAGTAAGGCAATTCCCAATTCATATCAGGCTTCCATGCAGTGAACTTAATGTAACTTGAAAATACTGTAAGTGGGAAATGCTGACACTCTACCTAACTATGGAACACCTAGCTTGACAGTGTGTGCCTTAGTGCGGGGTACTTGGTTGCCCTTGTGCCGTCGAGACAACTGAAAGCTGAGTTTGTTTCTGCTGCTAGGCAGAGAGGGAGGACCACAGCACTTGTCACTAGCCTGAAGAAGATCAGCAATCAATTCAATGTTCTGCGTTGGCTGACCGCACACTAACATAAGATTTAAAAATCCAAAGTCCAGCCACCATGGGACAGTACCATCTGTGATAGTTTGATGGGTGTCTGAGAGAGTGAAATGAAACTTCCACACCAACCAGAGCTCTGAACAAGTACCGTGTGTGTGTGTGTGTGTGTGTGTGTGTGTGTGTGTGTGTGTGTAATCTTCACACAGGAGCAAACACTCTATCCCTCACCTCATCTGTACTTTCTCAGGGCGAACTTGCATAGTGTCTTCTTCTCTGATCACCAGTGGTAGGGGCTGTTACCCAGTTCTTCTCTTTGTCCAGGACACAAATTGCGCATAACTCAGGCAAATGCCAGACATGTGACCTGGATTCCCAGTTGGGTGTGGCCCACCCAGAGTGAGACCCACTCAGGGGCTACCCTAGCTCTGGCTCTGTTCCCTGGGGTTTCTTTTCAGCGGGACTTGAACCAGCCCTGAGCAGCCACATATCAAGGCGCCTCTCAGCTGTCTCGCTGGGAAAGGGCCAGACTCCTGCTCTCACCATGAGCTCTGCTAGGCAGCCAGAGTGGCTTGGTCTCTAATGTAAGAGGCTTTGCTGCAAGCCTTTTCTTTCATCCCATCTAGTCAGCATGGTCACAGAAGTGAATTGAAGCAGGGGATCCATGGTGATTAACACTATAGCACAGAGTCACACAGCAGACTGTGAACATGTTTGCATGCCCTTATGGAGAAGGCCAGGATGTGGAGCAAGCCTGGGGGTAGTTCTGTATCTGCTCTTCCAGATGGGCTACAGTTCAGGAGTGTCTGCTGTCTACAGATCAAAGCTACTGCCCACACAAGAGGACCCTGGGGGAGGGTCTGCTTAGATGTGGGTTGTTTAAAGTTCTTAAAAAAATGCCTGGTGGTTTGAGATTTACAAAGTTTGTGTTGGCTTTTCTAAAAGCTTTACGAGAGGAGGAAACTGGAAAAACGGGCTAAGATGTATTAGGAGATGAACTGAGTTGGTACTTACGACAGAAATGATCCAAAGAGAAGCCTGGAACAGAGGTGAGGAGGCTGATCTCTTCAGGGAAGATGAAGCATCACCTGGTCATAGAGATAGCACTGCCTCTGATTGCCAAAGCCCTGGGTGTACAGAGACCAGCCCTGTACACTCCTACACTCTAGGGAGAGGGGGTGGAATCTGTGTCTAAGAGAGGTGGGTGGGTCCCAATTCTCAGTTCTGCCCGATAGCACACAGAGCATCATCCCTCCAGAATCCATTCTTTCCTGGATCCACCCCTGGTTTCCACTGCATCTGAAGTGTCCCCTGAGTCCTGTAGACACATGCAGGACATTTAAAGGCTATAAACACTTAGGAGACTATAAAACAATCATGTAAAGCCCATCATAACCTTCCAGTCTTCCAGGCCTGGGCGAGCCCAGGGCAGCTTGCTCACTGTGGGGTGGCTCCTGTGGAACTGATCATTGTCACAACTGCCCTTTGAGATGGGACATCTTCAGGGCTTCCTCATCTCGTTCTTCATGAGAGGATAGTACAGGAGGGTGATTGCATGGGATGCCCATGAGTCCCATTGATTCCTGTCTCTTCAGGAGCACAGGCAGATGGAGAACACTACAGGCATCCTGTGCGCTGGGTCCACATGAGTCCCTGATGCACAAAGCTTTGGTGTTCATTTCGTGAGCTGAACTGCTTACTTCCCTTGCTGCTATAACAAGGAGTCCACAGTGAATCTCACTTTTCATCTCCTTTGCTTCCATTTCAAGCTTCTGTCATCACCAGGCTAGGAGACAGCTGAGGAGTCTGAGTTCTTGTTTCTCAAATGGACACATGCCACATTGGGCTTCAGAGTCAAGCAATGAAGTGTTAGTACACTTGTCTCACAAGACAGTGTGCTTATGCCTAAATGAATTGTTGGCTTGGGATAAAAAGTGTTCACCTAACTTCTAACTTTGTAATGGCACATATCCTAGCTTGAAAAAAAAAAATGAGTACTGGTCAATAAGCCAGAGGCTTGGGCAACATCTGTAGCCTTTGTGTAGGTGAAGGACTTCCTCTTTATGGAACAAGATGATGATTCTGGAGTTCCCAGCTTTTTGTATGTTGAAAGTCTTAATGAAGGGCCTTAGACAAACTATGATCTAAGTAGCTGTGGTAGTTTGAATGAAAATGGCCCCCATAGGCTCATAGGGGGTAGCATTACTTGAAAAGATTAGAACACATGGCCTTGTTAGAGTAGGTGTGGCCTTGTGGAGGGAGGAGTCACTAGGGGTGGGCTTTGAAGTTTTAGAAGCTCAAGTCAGGCCCAGGGTCACTCTCTCTTCCTGCTGATCCTGATGTAGAACTCTCAGTTCCTTCTCCAGCACAGTATCTACTTGAATGTTTCTTGCCATGATGATAATGGACTAAATCTCTGAACTGTAAGCCAGCCCCAATGAAAAGGCTTTTTTTTTTTTTTTTTTTTTTTTATAAGAATTGCTATGAAAAAAAATTAAAAGATATGCTATGGTCACAGTGTCTCTTCACGGCAATAACTAAGAGACTAGCTCAAAGTTTGTTCCCTGACACAGCACTATTCCAAAGTGAGACTTATTTGGAAAGCTTCAATTTTTATATTTATAAAAGTATCAGCATGTTGAAAATCTCATTTTGCCAAGACTTACAAATAGAGTTAATGGAAAAGTGTACATGTTTATCATCACCAAGCAGTTAACCATTAGTGTGGATTCTGGTGTGTGTGTGTGTGGGGGGGGCTGTGGTCCTTCATGGTTTAGAAAACATTTGTATACCTAAGGCTTCATGAGAGCCCATCTCTTCTTCATCTCTACTCTCCACATCCCTTTGTCAGAAGTCCTGCTGGATGTTCGTCTTGTTGACTTCTCCCCACCAGTCACTTCCCTCACACCTGATGCTTTATAGCTTGAGTCACACACTATGGCAATGCCTTCACCTCAGCCTCAAGTCACTAACTCACTGCCGACCATTGCCAGAGTCTTTGCTTTGCCTGACAGTAATAACCCTCTTGTGGCTTCTTGGTCACTGAGACACAGATATAACTAATTGTACAATTTATCATGGTCTGAGTTGTAATTAAAAATGATCAAGAGTTGGAAAGACATCCAATTGTATTCATGAAACAATGATACAGCACAATCATGAGGCACTGTCTCATGTTCCCTGAGTGCTGGAAGCTGGGTGGGCTGTCTCTGGGTGTGAGGATCCAGTGAGGAAGGAGCTGTGGATAATAGCTCTTGGGAGGATAACACTGGGGGAAGGTAAATGTCGAGTACAGAAGCCCCCCACAGCTTTACCATCGCAGCTCTGTTAACGCACAGCCCTGGGAAGGCAGAGTTAGTGTTTGTTTCAATCTGTTTCCCCAAGTGTCTCAAAGGGGCACCTAACACTTGCATGGCAGAAAAAGGCAAAGCAGCTTTAAAAACATCTGCCATATTGCCTTAGCTGAGCTTCCGGGAGTGTCATGTCTGCATTTCCGAATCACTGATCACAGCCATCCCCTGTAAGGCTGACGGCCTGAGGAGGCAGCGTGTAGGACCATTTGTCCCCACAGCTCTTCCTGCAGATTCTCAGGGAAGCCTCTATCTTTCAGCCCCCATCTGTATCCCCACAAGGACCTGCTCCGCCTCCATAAAACACTGTGTGAGCAACAAAGGTGATTTGTCATCTACCCCACGTGCTCCCTGGAGACCCAGAGCCCAGCTGCAGCTGGCTGTTGTAGCTGTCAAGCTGATAGCTGTCATGTGCATGAGTGTATGTATGCATAGAGATGCGTATGTGTGCCCACAGAGAACTTTGCTCAATGGTTTCTTCTCTGTTCTTGTGTGTTGAATGCCCTTGCTTCACTGGCTTAGGACCCTCCCGTGATACACGTTTAGTGGAAGAAACATGAACACTGTCCCAGGGCCTTTTGTGACCGAGTTTTATTTCTGACTTAATGAGCTCCACTCAATTCAATCATCATGCGTCTCATGAACACTTGCCATTTATAGATGGCTATAAACGTTATGTCTCTTAATATCGTGAGTTCCATGTGTTAATTTCAGCTTTGTGTTTGTGGGCCCCTCGAAGGACTTTGAACTAGGTCTGGGAGAGGAGTGGGGCTGGTCTCACGGTCCACCAAAGGGCATAGAGCTGGAGTTAGTGGGAGACACTCCTGGCCTGGGGAGGAGTTGAGAAGTGCAGTTTAACCAGTGCCCAGGAGGAGGCTCCGCCCAAGCTGAACTGAGGGTTTGGGAGATTGGAATTAGGGCTGAGGCAGGAAGCCTGGAAGGCTACGTAGAGCAGGAATAGGCCATTATGGATGGAGGGTTGCAAGCATGGAAGACTCTGGCTTTGAGGAGTGGGGTTCCCGAGGCTGGGCTTGAACAGTGGCCGTCAGCTCTATTGCTGTGCAGCTTGCTTCCAACTCCCTGATACCACAGCTCTGGTTCTCACGCCCAGACAGCAGTGGAAATGAGGTGGCCCTGTCTCTGCTGCCAATCCTGGTCCTGCTTATTGCTTAAAGTTCTCCACATATCAGACAGGCAGGCAGACAGACAGACAGACATCTGTTGCTGGCCACTCTTTCCCTCTGCACTGAGCTGGCTGGCTGAGAAGAGACCTCAGAACAATTCCTGAATGAGGAAATATAAAACATGAACTGAAATGAAGAGTAGGAGATACATGAGGCAGGCAGGAGCGGAGGAAGGAATGTGAACGGAGGGAGAGCATTCAGCTCAAAAAGCCAGGGGTCTGCTCCTGATGCTGGGAGTTTGAGGGTGATGGGGGAGGGCAAATGTCTCTTGTGCTTAGAAATGAGGCTCAGTCAATGCATGTAGCTTTTTCTTTGGATCATAGCTATGGTGTCCCAGCCTGAGGGCATGGGCACTTTGCTGGCTGGTTGCTTTTAAACCAATGGAGGTCATGATTTCATTTCAACTTTTTAGTTTATTTTGTTCTTTTAAGACCGAGTTTCACTTTGCACTCCAGGATAGCCTTGAGGTCATGGCAATGCTCCTGCCCCCAGGCTACCCAGGATTGGGATTATAGATGTGAGGGACCACTAGTTATTTTTCAGTTGATGAACATTTGAGTTCATGTTTAAGGGTTATGAATATTTTAGTTGCCAGATTAATCAAATTAAACCTTCCAGAAAGACACATAAAGGAAACATACCTTGGGGACTCACAGTCACCACTTTTGACTCATTCATGGCTCAGCCTTCTCTGTGGTCAGTTTTCCCAGGGGCAGTAGTCCCAGATTCCTTATTACACAAGCACAGCCTTCTCTGTGGTGTCTCCAGGTCTGTCCTCATGACTCTTCCTACAACTGGCCCCTTCCCCTCTTTCCTAATTCCTAGGACTTCCTTACCAACTTTCTTGCTTCCATGACTCCAGCTCCCAGAGGTGAAGTCATGGTCCTGTTCTTACCTTACCCCCAGTGTCTCCCCTGCCAGACATAGCTCTAGAGCCAGGGATCACTCTGCTCATCTCTGACAGCAGGCCCTTTGCCTTAAACATTTATAAGGTGGCAGGTTGTGATAGAACCACTTTGATGGTGGCAAGATAAACTCACCCTTCAATAACAGGGCCCAAGCTGGGTACAGTGACACATGACAGTGATCCTAGAACTCAGAATGTGGGTTTGGGAGGAACAGAAGTGTAAGGAGGTCAAGGCTAGCCTGGGTTAGTGAGCACCTGCCTCAAACGACAAGTGAACATGGGTCCTAGTGACCAGGCCTGCTACCTTCTCCACCATGTCTGTCTCCCCACAACCTTGGATTGAGTCTGTATTTCCAATTCTCCGGTCATGAGCTGAATAGTTACCACTTCCTAGACAAACTACAAGGTTTCCCATCCCTCCCCACCCTGAAAGCACACTTCATAAAAACCATGGGAGCTTGGAGACATCACCCCGCCATGATTTGCTCAGTCTGACATGCTTCTAGAAACCGTTATTGGGTGTTCTGCCTTCTTCTGCTCCTGCTCCCTGAGAGTTTCTTTCCTCTCCCCAGCTGGAAGCTCTTGCTGGAAACACTGGGGACCTCTTCCTAGGTCCACTCCACCCCGTCCTATCCCTGGACTCTCCGGCTGCTTTTCCAGGCTTGCTTCACACATACATTCAAGCACCTAACCACTGAGCTAGATCCCCAGTCATTTTTTTTCTTTTTGGCAGGTCTTAGGTACTCAAGCTGACCTCAAACTCATCATCTTCCTGTCTTACCTCCCACTCCTACCCAGTAGCTGGGATTATAGGCCTATGCCACAAAGCTGTGGTTAAAAATGCTTTCTATAGAGGACTGTCCCCTTCTCTCTCCTCCATCCCCATTGTGGTGGCTCTTATTAGCATGGAGCAGAGACCCAGATTCCCGTCATTGCTAGCCTCTGAGTTCCACAGTGCTGGCAATGGCATCCTTGGCTCCTTTTACTCCCTTGCTCCTCTCACCATAAGGGCTGAGGCAGGCAGCTGGGCAGGGTTGAAGTGGATTGTCATCTCCAAGGCAGAACTCTAGAGCTACGTGACCTATCGTTGGTCCAGTAGCCCCCTTCTTGGAGGCCCCAGCCCTGGATTATAGGCTCCTGTAGTTTGTTAGACGCTCACAACTTTGCCTTACAAGTAACCGTAGCCCCATTGGATATGACTTGAGCCATGGTGAGGCAGAGCCTTAGAACAGACCCTCCCCCTTCCTGCCCCCCAGGATCCAAGGCCAGCTCAGGATCACACTGCCCAGAGTGTGCTTCTTCGCATGCTTGTTCAGACTGTGTCCCCATCTCCAGGTTGGGCCTGACCCAGTTACACTTCTCCTCCTTTCTCCAGCCTCCTGCCCCAGGGTGGCTCCACAAACCTCTCCATCCATTTCTGCTGGCACCATGCCCCCATTTCCTTATTAGAAGTGAAAAAATAAATAGAACATGCCAAGCACCAGGCTCAGATGGCATCAGTTGGTATCCTGTATTATCATTATTGTCACTGTCCTGTGACCTCTTGAAGTCAGGAAGACCCACATTTGAGTCCTTCTACCCCTCTTCACTGTGATCCTCAAGTGAGATGCACAGCTTTCATGAACATCAAATTCTCAGAGCCAGGAATTATTAATTTTCCATGTATTGCTGCTTGCCTGTGACCAATAAAAAAAATAGTACCCTGTATAAGAGTTCTAATATTTAGAGGCTACAGAGAATGCCAGGTTGAGTCCCCACTGCAACAGGCAAGGCCCTGGCTACCATCCAGAAAGCAGCTCACTCACAGATCCCCACACACCGAACTCCATGGCTTCCCAGGGAGATAATGCGCGCAAAGTGGTTTGTAAATGCTCAAGTACTCTGAAATGTTTATGATGATTATTGCTAATTAAAATTTAGGACAGCCTGGAGAGAGGCAGAAGTGAGATGCGGGTCTGCATGCCTCCTTCTGAGGGTCTTTTAGAGACCTGCACGAGGAAGCTGCCTGTATGAACAGAGCCCGTGAACGACACCCACATCCTCGGCCTGTATCCTCACTCAGCTCTGGGATGTGTAACGAGTGGTCACTCTGAGCACTTTCTTATTTCCCTGTTTATCATCAGTGCCAGTGCCTGCCAACTGCAAGGTACTGCGCTAACAATGACAGCTGACCTTCCAGCAGGGAGGGCCACTCATGTTACTAACTTTTGGAGCATCTCTATGGATCTTTGTAAAGGGAGTATGGAGTTAATCTTTGCTTCTTTCCTGGAAAATTTTCTGAGCATTAACTCTTGGAACAGAGATAATGAGAGGGTCCTTCTTGCCCACATTAATGTTGGTCCCTAATGGTCTGGGCATCATCCTCTTTGGCATCTTCCTGCTAATAATCTTGGCTCCAAGAGCCTTCCCCTCACCACCACTGACCCATCTCTCTTGCAACGACACTGGGGTCTGAGGTGGGCTAGCTGACCTGTTATCTTCCTTGTTTATACTTCTTCTATGTTCCCATCCTCCCCTATGGCCAAACTGGGGAGGAGACTCAGCCACCGCTGCCTCTAACTGCTTGGTACCCATAGGGAGATTTCCTAGTGGGGCCAAGAGAGATACTGTCTTTTGGATCAGATGTGGATCTGATCCCTGAGTGGTCCCTCAGCTCTGCTGTCCTTTCTCTCCTCCCAGATCTCAGACCTCATCAATGGCTTTTCCTGGGACATGGAGGACATGCTTGCCCCATTGAGGAACAGTGCAAAGTGCTGCCTGAGAAGCCCCAAGCCTTGCTTGAGCCTTGAGTAAGCGTGTGGCATCTGGGGGTTCTCTTTGCCACCCCAGGCAGGGGATGTGTCTGGCTCAGTGACCCTCAGCCTTGGCTGCATGGGAGGAAGGGGGAGCTTCATCAGATAGAATGTCTGAGTCCTTCTGGACACTGCCCATCTGGCCTGCACAGATATGGTTGATGCTTTCAGAAATCCCTCAAAGCAGGAGTTGTCAGCGTGCTGCTAGGCATAGAAGGCCCAATAAGCTAACCACAAAAGACTGTTGTAAAGGAGGATAAATTAAATTGAAGCCACAGAAGCTGCCTAGTAGTTTCTTTAGGGTACCCTTGGGATGATCAGGCAGTAAATATTCATTTTCATGAGCCAGCTGGGGTGTGCTCTGCTCTCTCCTCCCCTTCTTGCTCCCCCCTCCAAGTGTCAAACACCCAAGTCAAACATCACAAGTCAACTCTGAATCTAGCACAGCCTGGGACCTGTGTCTCATTGGCCCCTGCCTCCATACAGAGTGTGGTCCTGGGTCGTGTAACTTGGTCAGGAATGCGGCTCAGGAGCAGAATTACCCCATCTATATTCTAGAAGCCTGATTCTCTTCTCCTGTGACACCGAACCAATTGATCAGTGCCCCAGGACCCCACCCAACCTTACTGAAGTCCAGAGTCTGTTGGTCCCTTAGCGAGCCATGCCTTCCTGGGCTGTATAATAATTGGGTGTTGTGGTGACCTATGAGAGGGTATCTTCTCTTTCACTTGTGGTTGAACTCTGGGATGCCTTGTGGGGGCTTTCCCTGACAACAAGACTAACCATGTGGTTTCTTTCTCAAATGCTGCCCTTTCCTTCCAAGCCTCTCCCTCAGGGACACAAACCATTTTTTCTTAGTCATCATTTGTGTCCCTCTAGCCCCAGCTCTCTGATGAATGGCCAGCGGCCTCTCTTTGCACTCTATATGATTTTGCTGCTGCTGCCCTGTGCCTGGGGCTTCTGTCAGGCTGCAATGATTTATGGGAGTTGGTAGAGGCCCAGTGACTCCCAGTGACCTGTGCAAAGCAGAACTCGTGGTGAGCGCAGCTGAAATGCTGGGATGCTCGATAATTAAATACCTTGCTGGGGCTGGGTGTGGGCTTTCCAGCCTCAAGAATGAAATGCTGCAGGTCCCAGGGGAGCCTGGGCAGAGGCTGCCAACACTCTGGCTTCAGCAGCTTGAGGTTGTTCTTCTAACATTTGTCTAACATGAGGTCATTTTAACATTTTTGTTGTTGTTGGTTTTCTTTTTCTTTCTTCCTTTTGTTTTGTTTGGTGTTTTTGTTTTGTTTTGATTTTTCAGGTAGGTTTTCCTTCATGGTACAGTTCAGGCTCACAGATGTGTTTGGATTTAAATGGACGATTGTGTCGTGTTTTCAACCCCAGCCCGGCAGAGCAGGACTGTGTGAGGTTGCTGCCTCCCAGCAGCTCTCAGGATATCTCATTCCAATTTCTCCTTTCCTTAAGGTCCCTGCGGTGGGGATAGGGCTGGTGTTCTTGGGGACACCTGGGTTGCAGAGAAATGGCAGATCTGGGTTCCAGTGCTGATCTGTCTGCCCAATCCAAGTTGGCTGACTCTGAGCCTTGCTTCTCCGTCTAGAACTGAGGGCTGAGCTTAATATGGATCACAGAATTAGAGAATTTTGTGAATAATGTCTGGATACCAGCAGCATATCCGTGTGTGTGTGTGTGTGTGTGTGTGTGAGTGTATGTGTCTGTGTGTATATGTGTGTGTGTTTGTGTGTCCTGGAAATGCCTGTGTTTGGCTGAACGTTTCCTTGTCTGGCTATTTCCAGCCCTGGGCTTGCATTCTCTGGTCTGTGGAACAGAGGCTTTGGGGCCATGCCTCATCCCCTAGTCAGCCTCTACTGCAACCTTCAATGTCCAATACAGCTCTCCTGTGGCCTCAGGCAGCTGCCTGTGCAGGAAGCAGAATGCACCAGTGGTTTTATGTGTACTTCTCAGAGGTTCCTTGTTTGTTGTTACAGGAGCGACTTCTAATTTCTCTGCCTCTCATTTAGTCCTCTCCTCTCGCACTCACCTGCATGCACATGCTGACTTCAGTCTTGATGTCTGGAGGAATCCAAGCTGTGACAGTTGGAAGAAGGAGTCGCTTTTGCCTTACAGCGCCATTTCCCGGAAGGTGCCCAGGTTCTCCTTGGTGTCTCATAGAAGCCAGTGCATCATATAGCTTGAGGGAGGAGACCATAGATTTGGTCTTGTTTCTGTTTTGTTCTCCACAGTGGGTGCAATTTGGATGCTTGGCTGTGTCAAGTGGCATGGCTCCACCCCTCTCAAAGATGATTGGTTAGCATTAGGACTCTGCCAAACACCAAGCCAATCAGAATTCTTGCAGGATATGTCCTTCTCAACTACCCAGAACTCCAAACTAACTGGAGCTGGTGGGTGTTCTGAGAGAAAAAGAGCCACAGCCCAGAGAAAGAGGGTAGAGTGGTAGGGACCTGTGGGACAGGACCCCGTCACAGACTGAAAGCCTAACTCTACTCAAGGTGGTAGTCCGTCCTCCCCTGAGATTACCTAGTATCTCTTTTTAGAAAGGCTAGTTTTTCCTAGGCAACTTTAGTTTGGATTCTTTCACAGGCGGCCATATTGGATGTATATAAACTTTACTGGTGTTATCTCAGGGGAAAATATGGTTCCAGGGCTAGTGTGCCCGGAGGATGAGTTAGTGTGGCTCAGGAGAAGCACCCTGGAAGAAGAGGAGAGATGACGAGTGGGGATTCACACAACTTCTCAGGGCTTTTCTGGCACCTCCCTAATGGAGTCCACCACTTGGCTGCCCTCTATTTTGTAGGCACACTGTCTCCAGGATGCTCTTGTCTCCTGGAGTATTGTCTGATGGTTACAAAGTGGCGGCTATAGCTTCAGGCTTCACATCTAAGGCCATTTCTTTCTGACAGTAGTATTCCCTTTTCAATATCTCAGATAGGAGGCGACTGGGAAAGGAGTCCTGAAATACCTGTGGAAATACAGAATGTGTCTTTTCCTGGTAGTAATACAACACTCAGCACTGTAAAGAGCAAGGGCTCTGAGTGGCAGAAACTGGATGGGACTAGACCTCAGGGTGTGGGGCTGGGGCATGGTCGGGTCAAGAACTTGCTGCAGTGACAGCCCCGGCTTAGCTGTGGGAGGAAACCTCCTCTGACCACACCTTCTGGAGCCACCAGACTGGCTGTTGCCTGGAGGGAGTTGGGGTAGCCAGATTCGAAGTGGGTGAGAGGTGCACACTTGTCCAGGCTTGATACGACTGTCAAGTATAGAACAAAACGTGTTGGGGTGGGTGACAGACAATCCCAGGACTCTGGAATGTGTCCTCGTAGGACTGGGAATGGTGAAGTGGTACCAGTTTCTGTCAGTAGTGTGTGTGTGGCTTTTATTTGCAAATGGGAAGATTTCAGGCTGTGTCACTCAGATGCACTGAAAATAGATCAAGAACAGATTCTTTCGATGCCATAAGGATACAAGACTGTTGAACAAGTGAAAGGTGTAAGTGCCATTGCTCAAGGTCCCTTAAGTAGGTTTGCTGGCACTGGAACAAAAGTCACAGTTAACGTCTGCAACTATCAAAAGCTTCCAGTTAAAAAATCTCAAATTTAAGTGATGTGTGTTTATTATAAGAGAAAAAAAATAGAGAAAAGCCAGTGGGAAGAAAACTGAGATTTATAAAAACAAAATCACCATTAGCTTTTTGGCCTGTATCATTTTTAGCCTCGTGTGTATGTTTCCTTGTAATGTTTATGGCCATAATCAATATACAGCTTTATGAGCTGCATTTGTCTGATCTCAAAGCTATTCTCCCTGTGGTCAGTGCAGTTTTCATAAACTTCACCTTTCATGGTTACAGAACAAAAAGCTTCCTTGGCCCCTTTGACCTAGCATTGGGCTGTTTAATCTATAATAATATCATGCTGGTTGTTATTATCTATGAATCTGCCTTTGTAGAAAGAAGCTTGTTTCTGGGGTTGTCCTAAGAGACATCTATACCTCATGCCTACGACTGGTTCAAAAAATGTCAACCTGGGATAAGAGTGAACTTCTAAACCAGGACTGGAGGAAGCCTGCTTTGTGTGTGTATTTCCTTAGTGGCTGCAGGTTTGCTCATAATGTCCATGGACAATTTATTGCCTCGTTTCTAGAGGGAATTGATCTGCCTCAGCTCCAGTGTAATGTAATGAGATTCAGAGCCCCGCCTCCAGGACAGACCCATCAATTAAAGCCGAGCTGGGAGAACAGAAGAGTGGAAACAGCCCCATGAATCATGCTATTGATACACAGATTAGAGCACGCAGAGAGAAAGAGCATCCTATCTTTATCTTTTCAGTACCTCACTCTTCAGATATCTCCCGGAAGCCTGAGAGCAGCTCACCTGCTTCATGGCAGGAGCATTTCCCCACTGCTCACCAGTGTGTTGACTCCACGACCCAAGAATAGTCCCTGCAGGTTTGCATTGCTCCCAGAATTGAGCTTCAGTCCCTGTACTGAAGTGAGCTGGGATCTCAGCCACTCACAGAGGCCTCTGAGAGTCAGTATCTTCCTACAGCCCTGTGGACTATAGAATATCACCCTCAGTTTGCAAATGGGAAAACTGAGGAAGAACCTGCCCAAGGCCCTAAAGGGTAATAAGCTCAGAAGTCACCTTTCTCTTCAATGTTTTATAATGTCAGGGCCTTGTGGAAGAGGTGTCCTTGGGGGGATGGCAGAAGACTCCCTGTGAGCACACCTTTCATGTTCGAATCAAACCGAATCCCCATCCTCCTTCCTAAAGAACCCACAGCTGGAGGCCCCTCATCATGCAGGCTGTTCAGTTCCAGGCTATCTCAGGCTGCTTACCCTGCACTCCCCATTCATCTAAACTGGAGGATTAGAAGCCCTAATAAAGGCTCTCTGCTGTTGCTCCTGCCTCTTGTCTGACCCAGTGCTCCCCATGTGCCCCTCCTCCTCCTCTGGGAGCCATGGGTAATATCCTGCCTTCTCAGCCTGCTGCCTCTGTGCCTGTGGTGGTCCCCTTAGCTGATTAAAACTCCTGGGCACTTTACCGTCATGCCTCTGATATAAGAGCACATGTATTTTCTTGGAACATTGGAAGAGTTATAATAAAATGCCTTTGCATTGTTCTCCACAGAGTTACATCTGATGCAGTTATAAAAATATTCTGCTCAAGATGGTTTCTCTCTATCAACTTCTGAAATATCACTTTCTTTTGTTCTTTCATGTGCTCATCCATTCCCTTACACATATAGCCTCCCCAAATGCATGCACACACACATATGCATACACAGAGGGGTGCTCAGCTGGCCTCTGTGTGTGTATAATGTGTGTGTGTGTGTGTGTGTGTGTGTGTCTGTAATGTGTGTGTGTGTGTGTGTAGTGTGTCTTACCAAGCCTCCAATCACATGGATGGCTCAACATCATTTAGGTTAGACCTCACCTGAGAGTCAATGACTAGGCCTGTGCTGGCTCTGATTGTGGTTCTCTTTTGTGCCCTGCCAGGGTCCAAGAACAACAAGTGACCCATGACCCATGACCCATGACAGGTGAAACAGATCACCTAGGTGGGTGGGCAGGCAAAGGCTACCTTTCTGATGGTCTGTCTCTGTTTAGAAGAAACACAGGGCGGGTAGGCAGAGCATCATTAACTATGCTCATCATGGTGTCTCTAGAGGACTTTTCTCTGTAAATGTTCCCCACGTGGCAAACGGAATAGTCTTTCCAAGCCTTCATACCCACCTTAACACAGCTCTTTTTTTTTTTTTGAAAAAAAAAAGATTTATTTATTTGTTTTAGGTAAACACACTGTCGGTGTCTTCAGACACACCAGATGAGAGAGTCAGACTCCATTACAGATGGTTCTGAGCCACAATGTGGTTGCTGGGAATTGAACTCAGGACCTCTGGAAGAGCAGTCAGAGCTCTTAACTGCTGAGCCATCTCTCTAGCCCAACACAGCTCATTTTAATTTTCCTCATGGACTGGTCTCCTAAAAGTGAGAGGTGGCCAGTGGGCAGCTTCCTTGACATAGGTGGTAAACTACCCATCTAAAGATAGACCCAAGGAGGCCTTAAGCAACCATGCTTCACAGATGTTCCAGCCAGAGGGTTCTGGCTGTAAGAAATAGTTGGTTAATAGTTCATGTTCAGCATGAGGTGCACTTAGAGTTCATCAGAGTCACAGATAAGCAGGAGGTGCTGGGTGCCTCCCCCTGACTGGCAGGTTGGAAAGTTACAGGTCTGCCAACTGACTGAGCCAGGATCAGAGCTGTGTTCTAAGCCAATAGGAGGGAGAATCTGGAAATTAGTCAATTCCTGCCTATGGGAGAACAGGGCAGGAATTTCTTGAGATGAGGACTTAAAAAACAAAAATAAAAACCAACAACCCCCTTTGAGTGCCAAATCAGCATGCAGATCATTCTTGCCCTTTTTCCTACTCTGGTGTCCCTTTCTACAGAATTGTATATTAAACACTGTTTGGTTTCCACTAGTCTCTTACATTTGTTATCATCTCATTTCCAACATGGCTTTGTGAAAGACCAGCAAACCTCCAAGTTCAGCAGGTAGAAGTGGAAGAAGTCCATGGTGCTTCAGGGCTGCCTGCTGGACAAGTGCGTGACGAGCTCTGCTGCATTTACATGTGGTGGGCAGAGCCAGACATCTGCTGATGCTCAAGAGCAGCTTGCAGGGATGGACTTCATTCTCTTTCCTCTTGCACCCCCAAAGAGCTTCCTGCCCATGATTGGTTACATGGAACTGTGGATTCAACCCAGCTCTCACTCTTAAGAGGAAATAATAGGCCATTTATTCTGAGCCAAATTCAGGTTGCCCCAGATAACACATTTCTCCATGGAAGCGATGCCATAAGCTTTTGTAGTCACAGAATAATAATAAAAAAAAATCCACAAATCAAAGCATCAAATAGATTGGTGGGAACAATAGGTGGACTAGGTACAGCCAGGCAGGGCAGTCTGTGCTATGGGTCTTGGATGCTATCTAAAGACAGTCTTAGGTTTTGGGTTGGTAACAATTAGCAGTTCATTAAGTAAAGGTATCCCAAAAGGTTTTCCCTGACAGTCACATGGATGTTAGATTAGACACAGAGGTGGGCGAAGAACAGCATGGCTTTTGTCTGGGTGCTTACATGTCAGAGGAGTTCTGGGTTAATGTGGGCCAGAAGTAAGGTGGGAAGAGTGTGGACTGGAGAATCCCAAAGTGATTTTGAGTTTGGCCAGTACTCTGGCTCTCGGGAGGCTTGCTTCCCCAAGTATCTATATACGGATGACTCTGAGTGGTCCCAGAGCAAGAACTGGTCTATTAAAACACTAGAGATTCTCACCAGCCCTGTTTGCTGCTTAGTGCATACTAGAAAGACACAGATATTTGAACAAAGGAATTCATGACCAGATGGAGTAGACTAGGTAGAGACTTATATTTTGAGGCCTTGTATTAGGGACTGGGTGGGAATCATGAATCTTATATTTGATTTCCATCATTTGGCAGAAAAATGCTGATTGTTGCCCAATGACATATCTTGAAACCTGCTCCCTCAAATGGGAATCTCATGAAGTTGATCCGGGTTTAGCTTGGCCTTGTTTAAAACCTTCCCTGTTCACACCTCCCTATGAGTGGTTTCTCCGGGGTTTCAATAGTGTTGTGTGAGTCTCTGTGTCTTGCTTAAGGCCACCAGTCCTGAGGTCTTCCAGGTCCCTTCAAGCTCCTAGGGTGACCACTTCCTGTATGTGGGACTTGGGTGTATGGACAAAAGTTGGGATAAAGATACATGTGCTTCTGGGTATGGCAGCTGTCCAAGGTTGAGACCAGTCCCCAAAGGTGGCTGTGATTCAAGCTTCCGGGATGGCTTGCTCTGACCTGCTGATCCTCCATCCTGGGACACTGGGCTAACTTGTCATACATGGTGGGTTCTTTCTAGTGCTCCTACATGATCCTCCTTGGACTCCAGGCTCCCCACTTTCATGTCTCCATCACTGTCCCTAGGTGACAGTGTCCTAGGTGCTGCAAGAACCAATCCCCACCACCCAGCTGTGTCCAGAACCTGAGCTAAGCCAAGGATTCAGTGACCAATCTAGAGCTGGCATTCAGGGGATCACTGGAAGGACTGGTGGAAATGAATAGTCTCAGCAAACACAGAGTGCAGAGTGCACCTGAAACCCCAGTCCACCCAACTTGCTCATTCCCACCCTCTGGATACCTATGGTGGCCTCAGACACAGTGGTCAGCAGGGAGTTCAGGCGTGATATGGAAAGGCTCAAGTTTTAAGAGACAGCTGGGAGAGGCAGGCAGGGCTAGATGTCATGGGACACTCTGTGTGTGAGGAGCTTGGCTGCATCTCAAAGAAGTGAGGTGGTTTGAGGCAAGAGAATGACGTCATCCTCTTTCTAAGAATTCTGGCTGCTGTTTGGAATAGGGAGGGGCCAGTCTTGGAGCAAGAGCCTGCCAGGAAGTGGTAGTGGCTGGGCTGGAAATGGCAGTGTGGATGAGAAAGGGAGGACAGAGTCCCCAAATCATTCCCTCCCTCCCTCCCTCCCTCCTTATTCCTCTCCCTCCTTCCCTCCCTTTTCCTCTCTCCTTTCTTTCCTCCCTTCTTCCCTCCCCCCTCTTTCCTTTTCCCTTCTTCTCTTCACTCCCTCTTCCTTTCTCCTCTCCCTTTCCTTCCTTTTTCCTTTCCTTTCCTTGTTGTTGAGACAAGTTCTCATAAAGTAGCTCAGGATGGCTGGAACTCACCATTTATTTAGCCCAAGCTATCTTGGAACTCATGGTACTCTTCCTGCCTGGGGTACCTTCCCAGTGCTGGGATTCCAGATGTGAGATCCTGGCTGCTTTTAAGTTCAGGTCCCAGGGCTTCTGATTTGAGAGAAGCTGGAGGGGGGGAGTTTGGCTTCCTTGTGTGTCTCCACTGAAATACATGGCCTTGTGGTCTGCTGGAGCAAATGGTGTCAAGGGCACACACATCTAAGCCAGTCTCTTGTCAGGCTGCATTCTCTTGTGGACAAGCTGTCTTCACAAGGGTCTGGTACTAAGTAGGACATAGATTACTGTCCCCATTTTTGGCCTCATTTCCTGGTACCCCAGGGCTTCTTCCTCCCCATCACGTGTTTGCCTTCCTGCTTGAACCTCCATCATGGTCTGCTCACACAGTTGCTTCTTTTTTTTTTTTTTGACTATGCCATGAGTCTGAAACCTGGTCTGACATTCAAGCATGCACTATGCCTTGGTGTACAGAATCATTGTACTTTAGTGGTTGGAGGGACCTCAGAGGTCCATGGATCAGTGTTTCCTCCCAGTGCAGGAGCCACTGTAGAGGAAGGTCTCGCCTTACTTCCGCCTGTCTGGGAGATGGGGGAGGGAATGGGTGAGCCACAGAATGAACTGATGAGTGAATAAGTGCGAGAACGAGTGGGTGGGTGAGAGAGTGGGGGGTGCATGGGTGAGAGTGAGGAGCAGGTCATTGAGTGGGCACGTGGTCAGTTCGGGCGGCAGATCCCACTGTATCTGAGGGCCTTTGCACTCATTTCTGGGACATTTTGCCCTGTTTCTTCCCATGGCTGGGTCTCTCTTGTCACTGGGATCTCAGATGTCAATGCCTCAGGTCTCTACTGACCATGCCATTTAAAGGACTTACTTCCCCACAGTTTTTATCTCTCTGATGAGTTCTGCATGATTTCTTTTCTGGACTCCAGAGTTTTTCCCAAAACTGAACCTGTGAACATCTCATGTGGACTTTGGAGGTGATCCTATGGTCTTCATTAATCCTGGGACAGTTGAGTGTATTTCTTGGTAAATACAAGATCAATGGAGAATACAGGCGTTAACCTTGTGTGTAATATATCCTAGGGATGATGTTGTCTTGAGCTTGATGTCACTCAGCATCTTCTAGGGACAGTGTTCTGTGCTCAGACTGGAAGCTGTCTCAATGCAGTGATACCCAGGTACCAGGTGCTGGGATTTGAGGTGCAGAATGCATGGGAAGAAAGGAGTGTGGGGACCTCTGGACACACAGACTTCTGGGATATGCTCCATGGACAGAGTCCACAGAGGTGAATGCCCCTAGTACCTGAGCATGGCTGAAGATTCCCAGAGTCTTGATAGGAAGGGAATTGTGGCCCCAGAGATCCTACAAGGTCAAGGATTTGTACTGAGTTTATTTTTGTCCCACTGTCTCCCTCCACCCCAACATGTGATACAGCGCACAGGAAGAAAGCTATAAATACATTTTGAAAAGCAAAGCAGTCTAAAACCACCTACAACACACACACACACACACACACACACACACACACACACACACACGCTGAACAATGAGATCTTTACTGCAGGACAGGACCCTGACGATGATGCTGGAGTTGGCAGTCTCCTGAGGGACTGTGTGCTCTTGCTGCTGCCGCACATCTCCACAGAGCCTCAGCACCACAGCAAGGCTGGCCTTGGTGACATTGGCTGTGGGGCTGGCTGTGGATGCTCTGCTCTGGTAGGGTATCATTTTTCAGGGATCTACCTCTGGGCTATCACACTGCCCAGGTACTTGAATAGATCTGGCAGATTTTCCTGCAGGCTCCTCTTGGCAAGCTGAGCTCTCTGGCCTGAGTTTCCCAAATCCCACCCAGTCTACACTGTCTCCTGCCTCCTGTGTGCTCTCTGCAGAGAACACTCCTACGGGTCTCAGCATCTTTGGATGGTCTCCTGCCCCATGACTTTCTTATCATCCCTTCGTCTCTGAATCCTCATCATGTTCATGCCTGGGCTGAAGATCCCCCGACAACCCTTCCTTCTTCTACCACAGCCTCTCTGTTCTCTGTTCTCACCACACTGGCTTCTCCCTACGGGTCCCTTGCACGGGCTGTCTGACAGTCTCCTCTCATTCATGTTCCTGCTCTGTCGCCTCCATACTTCCCTCCTGTAATCTGCAGTAACTGTCCTGCTTCACAGTTACAGCTGAGACATGCACACCTCTCACTGTCTCCTCCTGCTCACCAGAACGGCCACTGGGCCGTTTATAATCCCTGAGCCTGGTTGGGGCCAGGGTCTGGTAACCCTGCCGACAGTGTGCACCAGGCTCAATCACATGATATTCCATATGGCACTCACAGCTCACAGACACCTCCAATAAAGAGGCTGTTCTCTGGGAACACCAAGCAGCTTCTTTTCCTAGTGGGAGCAGCTGGGGGAGTTATCCTAAAGGCATGAAGAGGTACAAGGTGAGCCCCTAGCAACCCAAAGGCTGGCCCATCTGGATAGCTCTCTGTGGTAGCCACATGGGAGGCCTGCTCCCTTCAGAGACTCACTTCCCTGCTTTCTCTATTGCAGGAAGGAAGACAGCACCACCAGGCACATCACGCTGGCAAAGATGAATGTCTGTCCCAGATGACCAGTGGAGCAGAGGTGACTCTGTGATGTATGGTCTTTTCAAGAGCTCAGTTACAAGCCTCGTCATCACCCTTCCCCAAGTCATCACGAGGGAATGTTTCTCTCTGCACAAGACCAGTGAGCGCCTCAGAAGCCCCCAGCTCTGGCGTGGAGCAATAGCGGCACACTGGGCTCTGGAGTTCCCAGGTTGGCTGTGTCACTTGTACAAATGACTTAACTTTTTGAATGTCTCCTTCTTAGTCTGTTTGGGAGCCTTTCTTCCTAGCTGACAGTCACGTATGATGGTGCAGTAGCCGGCAAGTCACCCTGAATCTTCAGAATGGTGGTGCGTGTTTTGGGAGCATCTTGGGGTTTGCAAGCTATCCTCTGCTCACTGTCCTGATGTCACTCAGGACTTGCTGCCTTTAAGCACACACAGTATCACCACTGTCTCTTCTGCCTGAAGTGGGGATGAGCCTGAGGGGAAGGTTTTAAAGTGACCCTGGGGATGATCTGAACATCATGGAGGCTCCTCAGGGGCCCAGGTTGAATGGAGGGCTTGGCTGTGCTGGAAATTGTCTAGGGAGAGCCCCCCCCCAACCCAGGAACTGATTCTCAAAGGAAATAAACTCTGTCAAGCACCTTAGCCTAGTATGGAGAAGATTCTACAGGGAATCCAGATACTGGACTCGGCTCCTATCTTGCTGGTGACCCTTGTGCCATTCCTTGGTCTCTAAGAGCCTTAGGTTTTCACTTGTATGGTGGATGCACCCACAAGCCTTCCAGTCCACTGGTAGCTGTGACACCTCCCAGGTTGCAGACCCTCCTGGTATCATGGCTGAGTCCCTCTTAGTTATTAGCTCCCATTGCTGGCTTCTGCTGAGGAACAAGCTCACGGGAAGGCTTCAGGAAGCTTCTCAGCTTCCAGGAAGAGGAGGAGAAAGAGCTGTTTTTGCAGACACAGGCCACTTCTAGCAACTGTGTCCTCCACTTACCCCCTAGAGAGTCTCAGCACCCCAAGCAAGCAGCCCATACCAACACCCTGTCCCATTTCTGTGTTCTTATCCGGGGGCTTAGCTTCTATGAGAAGATGGGATGTTTCCCTTTTAGCCGAGGGTTGATGGGGCTGCCTGGCTCTGGAAGATAGGTATCCAATAGGACCATTTGAGATTTAAGCACCCCTAGAAGAGTCTGCTTGGATAATCCTCCAGAAGTCATCTTCCTAGCCTTGATGCTGTGCTTCCAAATAAATAATAGGAAATAGGTGGATTCAGCAGGTGTATCTTAGACTGGAAAGGACCTGGGGCTTTGGTCAGTGACGGGGAAATGATAGACAGGTTCCATAACCTGTGTGCTCACATACAGAATCTAGCATACAAACAGGCTACCCTCAGAGGATCTGGCCCAAAACACATCTTTGAGGTCTCCCACTCACTTTCCTAACAAGAGCCATGAAGTCAAAGGGAGAACCCTGGCTTTGCCTAATTTCAGACCAGTCTGCAGTGGGCAGCTTACCAGGACAGGAAGACTCCTGCAAAATCTTCCCAGTACCAGGAGGAGACCATTAGAAGGTACTTGACTCTTAGTGCAAGATCAGCAAAGTCTGTACTAGTCATGGTGGCACATACTTTTATCCCAGCATTTGGGGAGTAGAGACAGGTGAATTTCTATGAATTTGAGGTGAATTCCAGGTCAGCCAGGGCTACACAGTAAGACTCTGTCTAAAAAAATGTTCTCCAAATACTTCTCCCACAGGAGTAGGGCACGGGTGACCTCCCATTGGCCCACTCCAGGACTCACAGGCACTAGATGCCATGCTTAGTGCTCTCCAGATTTTGTTTATTTGGCAAATAGCATTGACTCAGGCTAATCCTGAGTTCTTGCAGTAGGAGTCCACTGTGGACACCTTATCAGTGACTTTGCTGCATGCATCTTCTGAATAGCCCTTCTCCCTGACATTGCCTTTGAGACTCACCCATGGCTGGCGTCTTGTTTTCCTGCATTCAGTTCCAGGTGGTCTTGTTGTCCTGGGTCCCACTGGTCTCTATTCTCACCCAACACTGCTGCAGCTACTTCCTCCTTTCCAAAAGCCTGGATGGAGACTTATGAATGCACCCTGAGCATTGTGTGCCAATTCGAGCCTTCGGCCACGCATGGGAAAAAATCCTTAAGGTCAGATGTGGACTCAGGAGAGTCTGGCCTCTTCCCCCTTTGGCTTTGGATGAGATGGAACACAGATGGAAGAGCCTCTTGTCGACTCACATTCTGTGGAAGTAGACCAGTTTGGTGCTACTTGACTTTCATGTGCAAGCTAGAAGACAGAGACCACCTGGCATAGGAGGGACAAGAAAGATTTAAAGGGAGAGCAGCAAGGCTGCTGTGAGCAATCTGAAGCTCTCTGACTCTGAAGACACTCCCTACCCTGTTTTCTCACCTGGTAACCTGGGTCCTAACACACCTGCAACAGCATCTGCTGGGAGCGCCTGCGAACAGGGTGGGTGGGGCAGCGCTTTGCAGACGAGCACAGTGAAGACACTTTATTTGGGTCATTCCTTTGGTATACACTTATGGTGCACCTACTGTGTGCATTGTGAACAATGTGATCTGTCTCCCTTGAGATGATTTGGAAACTGTCCCTGGACAGAGAAGGATCGCCTGTCAGATGGCTGTACTACACATTTGTAGATTTTAACTAACAACAGCCAGAGAGTTGGCATGGCAACGTTTCTCCCTGAACTGCGAGGCAGGAAGCTTAAAATAGGTACGCTGGAGGTGTGGCAGCAGCCGAGACAGATATCTCTGCAGCCTGAAGTGGGTGGTAAACTCAGAGTACTAATGCCCTTGTCTGTCCCCGGCAGGTCAGCAGTGCAGGGACTGATAGGGAAGACTCAAAAGCATCCACTGTGGGGGATGGAGAGAGTAGGACTCACTATAAATACCCTTCATTCCTGAAGCCCAGAGAATTTAAGTGGGACATCCTTGGCTAAAGGACCCCAGATGGGACTGCACTTGTTCTGATGTCTAAGGGACCCCAGATGGGACTGCACTTGTTCTGATGTCTAAGGGATCCCAGATGGGACTGCACTTGTTCTGATGTCTAAGGGATCCCAGGTGGGACTGCACTTGTTCTGATGTCTAAGGGACCCCAGGTGGGACTGCACCTGTTCTGATGTCTCTTGTGGACTACTGCCCAGCAGTGACACAATGTACCCTCTTCTCATTGAGGGTGCAGTTCACTTTCTAGTGGGTTTCAATGACCATGGCATCACTTGGATTCTGAGTTCAAGTTCCCTTTTTCTTTGGAATTCATGTGCAGGATCCTCCTTGGGAAGTCCCAAGTCCTAAAATAGTCTGGAACTCTTATTTGTGGTTGGACGTACAGGACTGAGGTTTGAATCTGGCTCTCCTTACTTCCACGATGCTCAACCAGTAGAACTCATCAGAAGCTCACGGAGTTGAAGGTGTAGCCTGAGTGCTTGTATGTGTGATAGCCTGGGTTCCATCCCCAGCACCATATACACTGGATGTGGTAGTGAAGGACTGTGATCCTAGCACTAAGGATCAGGGAGGCAGGAGGAGCAGATGTCCAACTTACCTTCAGCTACACAAGTTTGAGACCAGTCTGGGATACACAGATCTTGTCCCAAAAACAAAACAAAACACGAATTAAGCAAAACATGTTGTTACATGCCTGTAATTCTCTCACCTGGCACTTGGGAGACAGAGGCAGGAGGATCTAGAGATAAAGGCTAGTCTGGGCTATGTGAAACTGACTTATCAAAATGTTCACGGAGCATTTTGTAGTGAGGTTCATCTGTGAGTCGGGTTCATTATCCCTGCAGAGGATGGGAATCCAGGTCTCACACAGACTGCTTTGTGTTCCCTTGGCTCAGCAGGTAATTGGGTGAGGTTTATAATTTCAGGACTTTCTTTTCCTCTAAGCTCTGAGCTGCTTAAAAGAGAATGACTCTTGTTTGTTTCCAAGCTGAGATCCTAGGTCTGGAAGGTGAACCAACCTCCCTCCCTCCCTCCCTCCCTCCTTCCCTCCCTCTCCTTTCTTCCTCCCCTCCTTCCCTCCCTCTCTTCCTTTCCTCCATCCCTCCTTCCTTTCTTCCATCCCTCCTTCCTTTCTCTTTCCCTCCTCTCCTTCCTTCCTTTCCCCCTCTGCCTTTGTGGGGAGCAGAGGGGACAATCCAATAGAGCACACAGTGGCATCTGGAAATTTCATTAGTTCAGAGAAGGACAGGGCTGGAAGGAACTTTGGGCTCACTGTCTAAAAGTGGATAGTTACATCTCCCCAGCTGCTTTACTTGGCTTCTCCAAAGCATCCCTGACCAGAACCACCTTTCTGGATCTCTCTCTCTCTGTGAGTGTGTGTGTGTGTGTGTGTGTGTGTGTGTGTGTGTGTGTGTGTGATGGTCTCATGGTCTTATGTAGTCCAGGCTGATTTTGAACTCTAGATTTCCCTGCTTCTGCCTCCCAAGTACTGGGATTTTTGGCATGTGCCACCCCTGGCTTGGAAAGTGAGACTTTTCAAGGTCTCAAGTGAGAACAGGGAACTAGACAGTTCTGTCATCTTTCAGATAATCCTCATGTTCCCCTTGCTGAGACTGTGGGTGCTGGGGTCACCTGCAGGCATTGTCCTGGGCAGAACCTGGGCAGGGATGCTTCCAAGAAGCCAAGTGAAGAAGCTGGGTAGATGACTATCCACTTTCAGACAGTGGACCCAAAGTCGCTTCCAGCCCTGCCCTTCTCTGAACTAACTTAGTTTCCAGATGCTACTGCGAATTTCTTCTGTGCTCTATTGCATTTAATTTACTCTTCACTGGGAAAAAACTGTGCAGGCTTGAGTTTCCCATCTTTCCAATATGTCTAGACATACAACAGTTTTGTAACATGACTGTTGAGACCCTCTTAAACCTCAGTGAGCCTTGGGGAGCCAGAGCACACAGTGAGAGATGACCTTCAGTTCCTTGTGACAAGTCCTGACACTGGGGCCTTGGTGGCCCATCACTGGAGAAGTACCCGAGAATCCAGGGATGAAATGTGCCTCTGAGTTCCTTGCATCTTGAACTCTTCTGGCTAGATGCGCTGTGAGAGGCAAATCTTTCAATTGTTCAATGAACAGCAGCAGATGTCTCACCTGCATTGGTGCCAGTGTGCACCTGCATAGCTTTGTTGTAAGTACTCTGAGGTTTTTTTGGTGCCTTACAGAAGCAGAGAAGGAAAAACCCTAGAGAGATGCTGACATATAACTTCCCCATGTAACTGAAAGTTCTAGAAAAAAGGTAATTCATACCTTGGACCTAAAACCACTTGGAATAAGTTAGTGCACTGTGGGGCTGAAGGCGGATTTTCTTTGTTTCACCCAACCTTTGCTCATGATCTGATTTTGACTGCTCCCCAGGCTGACTCTTACGACATGGGAAGATTGAACCAAGTCCACAAGGATTTGGCTTTCTTCAAAAGCATGATTTTTGACAGTTGCTTCTATGACAAAGGGTTGCCTGATGGTATCTTTATATGTTGAGCAAAAGGGAAGATAAAAATGAATGAGATTGTCAACCATGGCTGAAAGCTTGATTTCAATCTGTGTCATTTTCATTTCTAACTGGAGTAATACAATATAGTGTTCATAAAAATGGCCTTGGAAGTGATGGGGGGAGACCAGGTGAAGTACATACAGCTCTCACTTAAACTCTTCACTGAGGCAAATACAAGGCCAGCAGAAGTGGAAGGGTAAGAGAAGGGGCCAGATGCACACCCTGGGCCCTCAACTTGGCCTGGGCTACCAACTAGCTGTGCAAACTCCTACTGGCTCTCTCATTCTCTCCAGGGGAATAGCAGAAGTGTGTGAAGACAACAGTCAAAGAATATGACAAATACCAGGGACTTCTGTCCCTCCTCTGAAAACAAGCTGCACACAGACACCTCTGGGGGAGTCAGAGCACAGGCTACCCCCTTGAACCAGGGTCTGAAGCTCAGGTTTTCCCAACCAACCTTTCTAGTGAGGGGAGGGTATAAGAATTACTGGTTAGTGTGCTGTAGAGAGTCCCTGGCCTCCTCAGTCCCTTGGGGCTAGAACAAGGAGCCGAGAGCACAGGACAGCTGTAAAGCACAATACCATTTGGCTTATTGCATACTTTCTAACCAGGTCCCATGTGCACAATAACCTTACAACCAACTGCTGGAATCTAAAAGGACTCTTCCATAGCTGTGTTACCAAACCCAGGGTCAAAACATAGGCAGCCCACCATGTCCTCTCCCAGTTAGCCTCTCTGTCCACAGGGACATGGTTCAGTGACATGTAGACCCCTTTCCTGATGGATGCTCTACAGCAGGACAGCAGGACCCCCACTCAGTGACTAGTATCGGCTGTCCCTCAGCTGCTGGCTGTACAGTGGCCACGGGGCTTGCTGTTTGTCAGCCACCACCACCACCAGTCAGACCTGTGTAACTCTGTGTAACTCAGGCTCAGTACTCCACCAGGCTTTCTAATGACAGTTCTGTCTTGTGTAAATTAGGATGTTTTCTTCTTACCCAGAAGTATTTTTCTATGTTAGTGAAATGTATACTTTGTGTAATTTTGTACATTAAAACATGCTTTTTTACCATAATTAGAATTTCCTTTTTCCTTTTAGTGTTTGGTGATGGGCTTGTTACCATGTTTTTGAAGGCCTGACCTGATGTAAAAAGGCAATGAGTTTAGGATTCTCCTTTTCTGGAGGGGAATAAACTATTTTCTTGTGAATCAAATCTACTCGGTACAAACAACGGGGTAATATCCTTTACCACCATGCTAACTTCTTATTGTCCTGAGACTGTGGGCAAAAGCCAGCACCTCTACAGTTATTTATAGACTCAAAAGTCCTCCTGTCTCTACTCTCTGAGTTTTGAGCTTTCAGGTTATGGAACCCCACCCTACACTATTCATGTATTTTCTAGTTGTGGCAACCAGAGTCTGAAGTAGGTCTAGACATCAAAGTGTTAGCAGAATGCACTTCTTTCTGAGTCCAGAGAAAAATGCACCTTCCTTCTCTTTCCTGCATCTAGAGACCAGATGCCCGATTTGGCTTGTGATCCCTCCTGCATCTCCAAGGGCAGGGCTGTGGTATGAACTCTCTCTGCTTCTGGTGTTACGTTACCATCTCCTTCTGCCCTTCATTCTTCGTGTTCTTACCTGGATGGTGCTACCCAGATACCCTAGCTTATTTTCTCTGTCTCCTGATCATTAATTTAAGTGCACCTCCAAACTGCATTTAGCATGTAAGTTATCACACAGACCCCAGGGATTGTGTGAGTATCACCAAGCAACTTTCTTCTGTCTACTGTATTGTGTTGGGAGTAGCAGGAAAAGCAGGCATTTGAGACTCTGCATCTGTGACTCTGGCTGGCCTGACTCTGTGTCTCTGGCACACTGCAGAAGTCCCACACGCTCTCTAAACATCTCATGTCTCAGATGAGCATGTGACTTTGCCTAGAAGACTTAAGGAGCACTATACATTTGACAACAAATTGCAACTCCATTTCCTGAAATTAGTTTTTTCAATAGAGAAACTCACTGTGTGCTTCTGGGTGGCCTGGAACTTGTTACGTAGACCAGGATGGCCTCAAACTCACAGAGACCCACCTGCTTCTGCTTCCAGAGTTCTGGGATTAAGGGTATAGGCTACTAAGCCCAACAAAATATTCTTTAGATAAGTTGTATTTTTTTTGTATTTGTTTTGTTTGTCTACACAAAATACTTCTTGAAGTTGGGGTTGTCTCCTTTGCTACACTCTGATATGTCCCTCCCTGCCAGTACCCTGGAAGGCTTCACAGTCTCCAGGGCAAGCTCAAGGTCAGCTCTTCTCACATTTATGATGTAGTTAAATTAGGATAACTTATTTTCCCTTGGAAGACTAAGAGCCACAGCTGTCTACCACAGGATGGACATGACCCAGTACCTTGGATGCCATTTGTGGTTGTTTGCCAGCCACTGTCCCTGACTCCCTGTTGGTGCATACATTTTAAGCTCAGTTCCTGCCTCTGATTCTCTGATTCTCTTATCTTCCTGGCTTTGAGTTGCAGAGATGTTGTGGAAAGGCCACTGACAAACTTGCCTAGGTATCCTAATCTGGTTCCTCCCTGGAGAACATGCGTCATAGGTTTACAGTGTGGCCTCCTCATTGCATCAACCTGAAGGTGGAGGTACCATGTGGCATGGCTGAAGGGGACAATGATGTGTAGGTAGAGCACTGACCATCACACAAAGAATGAACAGTTTGAGTATTGGATGTTCCCCTCTGCAAGGGATGGAGGAGAGATGACTGGCCCATACTGACTACGCAGTGGTGCTCCAATGCTGTGTTGGGTGACCACTGCCCAAGGTAATTCTAAGGGTAAAAGTCTACCCCCTCATCCCATACTCTTCTGACCGTCCTTCCTTTCATTCTTTTCTCTCTCTTCTCCCAAGGGGATCACCTCAGTCAGAGGTGATCATTTTAAGGAGAGCAAGGCCAATGGTTAGGATGCAGCCTCAGCAGGAGACTATGCTTTAACATGCCATCTGTGCCTCTAGGCAAAGGATTTAATCTCTCTCAGCCACATTTTCCTAATCTGGAAAATGAGACTAAAATAGTACTTTCAAGCTTTGTGCTGGGGTGGGGGGGTGTACAAAGCATTCCTGTTGGTAGGGTGCCCCAGGCAGGTGGTAAACACTTGGTAAGTGGAAACTGTGATTTTCCTTGCTTCTGCCTAAACATAGTACTTCCTCTTGTTGCACCCTCTGGCTTCACAAACTGGCTGGCTCTTTCTCACGAGGGAATGGGCTTTTTTTTTCTTTCTTAAAAATCCTTTTTTTCCTTCCTTCCTTCCTTCCTTCCTTCCTTCCTTCCTTCCTTCCTTCCTTCCTTCCTTCCTTTCTTTCGTTTGTTCTCTTCTTTCTTTCTTTCTTTCTTTTCTTTCTTTCTTTCTTTCTTTCTTTCTTTCTTTCTTCTTTTCTTCACTTGTTCTCTTTCTTTCTTTCTTTCTTTCTTTTTTCTTTCTTTCTTTCTTTCTTTCTTTCTCCCTTTCTTTGTGTGTATGTGATTGTGTGTGTGTGTGAGTTTATGTGCACCACAAGCACTTGAGAGAATATGGAGACCGAAAGGGTGTCATGTCCTTCAGAACCAGAGTCATTTGTGAGCTTTCATATTGGTGCTAAGAACCAAGCTCAGGGTCCTTTGCAAGAGCAGTAAGATTTCTTAACTGCCAACTCCTCTCTCCAGACCTTTCATTTCTTCCTTTTAAAAGTTTTATTTCATTATTATTGATGTATTTATCTGTGTGATGGTATGCTATGTGTGTGTGAGAATGTATGCATGTGAACACATGTGCACAGATGCCTGCAGAGGCCAGAGGTAGATGGTATAAGATCCCTTGGGGCTGGGGTTACAGGCAGTTGTGAGCCATTGTACATGGGTGCTGACAACGGAATTCAGGTCCTCTGCAAGGCAGCAGGCACTTTTAATTGCTAAGCCATCTCTCCAGGCCTGGGATTTTCTTAAAATGCAATGAGGTTTCTATCACTATTGGCAAATCTAAAGAGACTGTGTCCCCAAAATATTGACTGTAGAACCAAGCATGGAGTAGAAAGCTTGACCTTTGAAAGTCCTGTCTAACTCAGATGTTTGGAGTCTCTGTTATTTTTGTTGTTGTTGACACAGGGTCTCACTATGTAACTCTGACTGGCCTGAAGCTCGTTATGTAGACCAGGATGGTCTCAAACTCACAGACATATGCTTGCCTCCTGAGTGCTGAGATCAAAGGTATACATTACTACACCAAGCTATCTATGCTGTATGGATTTAATCACCATCAACCCTTGTGAGGCCCTGAAGTAGGCCCACTGTGGCCTTAAGTATCCACTTTTCTAGCAGAGGAAGTGTTGTGGATTGTATTTCAGAGCTTTCAATTAAAGGTTGAGGACTGTTGCCGTGTAGTGCAACACTGGAGGCTCTTCTGATTTCAAGAGGAATCGTCTGGGTGAATGGAATCTGCATGGGATGTAGGAACAAGGAGACAGAAGAGCTGAAGTATGGGTGAGGTGGGTGGAAGACCTTGGACCTACTAGAATAGACACTGAGGACACTTTATACTTTCCTGTGTACCCAGCATTAGTCCCTGTCAAGTATAGATAAAGGGAGGTGGGAAGGAGCTTTCCAACTGCCCACTGACACTGGATGATCATGAGGTCTCAGGCAGACAGGAGCCCAGGCAGACATGAAATGGAATGGACAGGCAGCTGTTTGCTTCTCCTGTTTCCTCAACCCCACAGCTGGAGCATCCTGCTTGCAGCACAGACTGGCTTTAATCACAAAGGAGGCATGAAGTGTCAGCTGATGTCGTAGACCCTATGGGGCAGAGTCCTCTGGTTGTGGTTTCAACAGTCATGTTTACTGTCTGTCTGGGGTTCTCCAAGGTTGATTACAGAGTTCTCTGACCTTTGGTGGGGTGCTGAAAGGACAGCTCCTAGCCCGGGGAAGCCGACTGAAGACAGATGCTGAATCAGGCTTCCTACTGTTCGCCACCAATCCTGACTGCCAGTTTGGACTTGTCTGCCTAGGGGGCTGGCAGCTTGTGAGCCTTCCATCCAGAAAGCACAGCTGAGATTCCTAGGTCCCCAGGGAATCTCATGACCCTCTGCTAGAAAGTCATAAATAAATGAGGGGACTGTGACTGTTGCCTGGCCTCTGAGGAGACCCCAAGTCTCCATACTTCTTCCTGGTTGAAGGAGCCCCCCAAATCTCCAGGTATTAAGCTCCAGACATAGTTAGGGTAGGGTGTTTTCAGGATATAGAAGCTGCCCACAGATGGAGGCCATTGTCTGGGCGATTGCCTGCTGCATGTGTGTCTATCCCTGCATATCTGTCTCCAAAGTGTTTCTGTTTAAGAGATCTCCCTACTTCCCTCGTGTTTGGTGGGGATGTGTGTGGGTTCCCTGTCAGCAGTCTACAGGCCTGTGTGTGGAAGAGCCTTGTGAGGTTGCTTTTGGTAGTGGTGTGGAAATTCTTCACCCCGAGGTGATGTTGGGATATGTATCCAGCACGAGTGTGGGTCCTTGGTTCCGTTACAAGCATCTGGGGATGTAATGCTAACATGCCCCCTTGCTATGGGATAGGACTTCTGTTCCTGAGTTCTGCAGGCTGCATTCATGTATCAAATCTTTTAGAAAGCTGGTCCTTGGAAACAGGAATTTCATTCTACTCTTAGTCCAGTCCCCAGCACCTACATTAGTGCCAGATCCTATTAGGCAATCAGTGTAGTAGTGTCGAGTGAGCCAACGGGGAGTTGGATGTGTATACCTCTGACTGTGCATCTAAGTTCATTTAATTTTTTGTATAATTTTGGTGATGCGTGACAGAGAATCTCTGGTGTGCGTGCGTGTGTGCGTGTGTGTGTGTGCGTGTGTTTGTGTGTGTGTATGTATGATGTGCCAACTGTCTGGAGGGAGCGCGGAGGTACCTTATTTGGGTATGTCCCTTGTACAGATATGCTGATGTCTGTGCAACTCTCACATGTGAGATGAAGCTTCACCGTGTGTACGTGCGTGCGTGTATGTGTGTGTATGTGTGGTGTGCACCCGCGCACCGCCCCCACTCCGTCTCTGCCCGCGCCCTGCTCTCCTTCTGGAGGCGGAGAGCCGGGTGCGTGGAGGGCACTGCGGCTGGGCTGCCCGCCCTCCGCGCTGCGGCTACCGCACGTCACCATCCTCCCCGCCCCGGCCGCTGTCCCCGCCTCCGCGGTCCTTTGTAGCTGGCAGTGGCGCTGGCCTTGGTCACCGTAAGCTCCGCCCCGCCCCGCCCAGGCCCCGCCCCTCGCGGGCCACGCCCCGGCCCTTCCTCCTCCCTCTTTGCCCGACCGCAGTCGCGTTTGGGCCGCCACGGGCCCGCACCGAGGCGCTCAGCGAGGAGTCAGCGGTGGCGAGAGCTGACCGCCGGAGACGGGGATGGCGGAGCGGCGGCGAGCGTGGAACACGGAGGACGACCTGCCAGTGTACCTGGCGCGTCCAGGCAGCGCGGCGCAGACCCCTCGCCAGAAGTACGGCGGCATGTTCGCCGCGGTGGAGGGCGCCTACGAGAACAAGACCATAGACTTCGACGCCTACAGCGTGGGCCGCCGCGGCTCCGCACGCACACCACGCAGCGCTGGCCGACCCGACGCCGTGGGCCTGCCGTGCCCCGGCGGCAGCGAGGACACGGCCAGCGATGTGAGCGAGCCCTCGGGCTCTGCTGTCAGCTCGCCAGGCGATCGCGATGACAGACCGCCGGCTTTGCGCATCCGGTGTCCTGCCCCGCGACCTGCCACTCGGCCGGGACAATGGCCAGGTATCCTCGGGGCACGTGGGCCGGACATGGGGGCGGGGCCCTTGGAGACCCAAGGCTTGCGTGGCGCGAGGGCGAGTGTGGGGGCCCGCTGACACCAGGTTCTGGGGGACTGCAACGGCCCCTCCCCCACATCATCCTACAAGAGGTTCAGAGAGGTTTAAGATAGGCCAGGGTTGGCCAGCATAGCCTCAGAAAGCCAAGCCAGGTTCTGAGAGGGCAAGTAAGTTGCTGCAGCTGCTGCTAAGGGACCTGTAAGGTGAATTTAAGTCTCATTCTCCTTCTGGGGTTCTGTGAAAAGAGGGGCATTCTCTGTCTTCCTCCATCTATCTATTTGCTCACCCAGTGATTGTGGAGCACTTAGGCTGCAGCCGGCTCTGGAGAGGCTCACCGAATGACTCTGTTCATACAGCTGCTCCCCGCCCCTCCCTGGGGGACGATGTGGCTAAGGATTTAGATGATGGGCAGTAAGAAATCATCCAGGACACTCCTGGATGTGTAAATTGGAGGCAAATCTGGGATTTGAACCCAGGCATATGGACTCCCCGACTTCTGAAAGTGAGGAGGGACATCAGGAAATACATGGCCAGGGCTTGGGCTTTATAGGTTTTCTTCTCTTAGTTGGAATTTACCAGGGAACAGCGATGGTTACACAGAAGAGTCCTGGACAGGGTGGGTGAGGTCAGAGCCACGTGTCTGGGAAACAGAAGTTGGAGCAGCTCTGGGAACTGTCCCTTGAGCTCTGGACTGGGCTGGCTAGGCAGCCTGGCCGCACCCTCCAGAAGTTCCCTGGCTGGGGAGAGCTGTGGACTCATATCAAGAATTAAGTTCGTTCAGGTAGAGAGTGATCAATAAATGCTTGCTGTGGAGTTTTATCATCATTCTCGGTTTAATTAATTCACCCTTTCCGTTAACACTATGAGAGGCACAAAGTGAACCCAGAGGGAGGAAGAGTTTGAACAGGACTGTAATCTCGATAGGCGTTTGGGGAAAGAAAATGGGCTGGTTTGAGGGTAGTGTTCTTGCCTCCGGTTCTGTCGACTGCTTGGGAACTCTCCGTGGTCCTGAATCTGCCGCCTGGGATCTGGAGGCGGGGGCGAGGAACAGGGAACTAGCCAGAGTTCAATTCCCTGTCCCTTTATCTCCTCCTTGGTAGTCCGACCTCGCGTGGGAAACAGGCTCTCTAGCTCCACCAAAGGCTTCAGGGCTCAGAAACCCAGCCACTACCTGGAACCTATCGACATGTTTCACCTTCTTTAAGCCGTCTTCATCTGTGACCCAGGAGTAGCAGTCTGCTCTCGGCTTCCCTCAAAGGGAATACCACGGAGGCGAGTGCTCTTTGTGACTGGCCCGGAACTGTCCTTCTAGCTTCGAGGTGCTGGTCAGGGTCATTCACACAAGCTTTGTCCCCAGCTCTGCCATAGCCGGTCGGGTAGCTGTGTCTTAGCATTTATGGACCCTAGTTGCTTCACCTGCTCCTGTGTTCTTATCACCCTGATCCCCTCTGTCCTTTCTCCCTGGCTTCTTAGGGACCTGACAAAAGGCTGCGCCCGAGGCCTCCCAAAGCACTCTCTGGTGGGGACTTAGAGCAGAAGAGCTCACGGCCCCGACGGATGGAGTAATTTACTTTCTGAAGACTGCAGAGCATGGGTTGCAGAGGGTAGGGATCTAGGGCCAGCCTTAACCACTCCTGCAAAGGGTGCCCGGGCCCCTCCCCCGCCCATACGGCTCTTTCCTGGGAAGGAGGAGGGGTTTCAACAGCGCAGGCGCAACATTTGCGGTTGCCAGAGGCCGATGACTATAAAGCTTTGTACCGGTGAAGTCTGCTTGGGAGCAGCAATCTGTTTGGCCAGTAGCGAGCAGGGCTCCTCCCTCTGACTTGCACGTGGCCCAGCCCTTCTCTGTAGCTTGCCAGCCCAGAACCCCCGGCTGACCCCAGGGAATGCCCGGGTACTGGAACCTATGATTTATTGGCGAGGAAGGGAATCCAGGAGACAGAAGTGTGCTGCTGCCATTCGCAGCTTCCGGTCATTAACTAGAATTTAGGGTCCAGAACACAGACGGGACTTAATGAGCAGAGAATCCGCTTCCTGACGCTGCCCTGCAGCAGCCAATTTAAGCTATTTTGTCTCTGTAAGCTTCAGTTTTCTATCTGTAAAAGGGGAAAATCACAGGCTAGTGTTTCCGGATATAAGCTGTTCTCTCTGAGCCTATAACCCCTCTTGGTTTCCTGCGGTGGACTAGGTAACTGGCTTTCTCCATGTGGTGGAAGAGGAAAGGCCCTAGCAGGGTCCACGGATTTTTTTTTTTTTTTTTTTTTTCTGTTCCTCACCTCCCTTGGCAACCCGGAAGTGGAGGAGTGGGTCTATCCACAGGGTCAGTGGAGGGAATTCTGCAGGCAGGAAATGAGTTCATTGGTAGGGAAATGGCTTACTCCTGCCTGAGGGCAGCTGCTCGGTATTTTGAGGCCTACTGTGGGCTCCCTTGTTCATCTTTTTTTTTTTTTTAATATTTTTATTTATTGTATGTATATGAGTGCACTGCCATGGTTTTCAGACACATCAGAAGAAGGCATCTGATCCCATTACTGATGGTTGTGGACCACCATGTGGTTGCTGGGAATTGAACTCAGGACCTCTGGAAGAGCAGTCAGTGCTCTTAACCACTGAGCCATCTCTCCAGCCCCCCTTGTTCATCTTTTGTCCCCTCTTGGGGAAGTTTGGCAAGCTTTGTCCTGGCTTTCTGCCCACCTTTCCCAGAGCCACATCGGGACCCCGGGCTTCTAACACTTCAAATGATAGGCAGGAAAACCGTGTTTCTTCCCTGTCCGCAGGGCTGTAGAGACCTTCGTACCAGTGGTCCAGCCTTTCAAGCCTTCACTGCTAGGCCATATTGACAGGCCACTAAGAGGAGAGAGCAGATGAAGGGTCAGAGCCCATCACCCATGGATTCGCGGCTAGTCCTTTCCGCTGCTTTGCCTCTGCCTGGGAATGGAAATGGAGAGGTAAAGAGGCGAAGGCCCTGGAGAATGGGTCTGGGAAAATGAGTTATCCTTAACTGAGGAGAATAGCGTCAATGAAGACTTGAATTTGGATATGGAAAAGGGGGTGGAAAAACGGAGACCATGGAAGGACTGACCAGAGGGGACCCTTGAGTGCGACCCTGGAGGGCCAACGACGCTTCTAGTAATTAGGGTGGGCGCTGGCTCCTGGCTCACACTTCCTCTTAAGCACAAGTTACACAAAGATCTGAGCCACCTGTGGCGCTGCCCACGGCTTTTGCCATCGCGTCCAAAGGCTGTTTCTTGCTTTTAAAACACCACTGAAAAGCATAGTCTCCTAGTGGCGCGAGCAGGCCTGGGCTTTGGCGAGGGCGTGGGGCGGGGGTCGGGGGCGGAGTGGGGGAATCGGAAGGGAAGCGCTTCCTGGTTCGAGCCGAAAGGGGCGAATCCGGTTCTGCTGCCGCCACCGGGAGGAGCTGTCTGTCTTCAGCGCCCTCCTCTCGCCCTGCCTCTCCCTCCTCCTCCGCCTCCTTGCCAAGCCGGGCGGTGCAGGCAGCGGGAGCAGCGGCGGCGGGCCGAGCAGCGGGGAGTGGGCAGCGGTGGGAGAGGAGCTTCTGTCCTTTCTTTCATCCCTCCCGGGCCTTTGTCGCCGCTCTCAAGAGTAGCGCTGCCGGGAGAGATCCGGGTAAAGCGCCAGGCAGACGTTAGTTCCAGCGGCCGGGCGGAGGGCTCCAGAGGGGCCATGTCTCATCAGGGGAAGAAGAGCATCCCGCACATCACCGTAAGCGTCCCCACCCTGCCGCAGTGCTTTGTGGCCTGAGGGTGGTCGCCATCAGGGTCCAGACCTGTGGGGGTACGGCAGGGACGCCCCCGGAGGCTTCCTGCGTCGCCGCGAGTGGGGCGGGGCCCGTCTCGCCGAAGCCTCCCCCTCCCCCTCTGGGGACAATGAGGGGGAGCCCCGCATGGCAGGGCGGGGCTGGAGTATCCAGTCCCCCTCTCTGCGGGCGTGAAGCCCCCTCCCTCCAAAGGATGTGCCGGGAGGGTGGCATGTGCCGGGAGGATGGCGTGGCCCGGAGGATGCGGAGCTGAACAAAAGAGGGAGGGGCGCGGGGCCTCAGTCCCCCTCCCTCGGCCTCACGCTAGGATGGAGAGGGTGTGCCGGTCCTAATGCACCTGGCCCCTGCGGCATCCCTCCCTTGCACCTTGCAGCCTTCAGAGGAAGGAAAAAGATGTGGCTCTGCACTCCTTGCTTATTGATGGAGTGGAAGGCCCGACTTGGAGCTGCGCCATGATGGATGCACTGCTCCCATACCACACTGTAGCTAAGAATAGACCGGTGGTCCATCCTGGAAGCTGCGGCTTCTTAAGGGTTAACCGCAGAGGCCGAGCAGCCCAAAGGTGGGGTGGTAGTATGGGCTGAACATCTGGGATGTGTCCCTGGGTGTGGCCGGAAACAAAGGAGGCCGGGTCTTTAAGCTTTGTCTAGGCAGGGAGCTAAGGGTGATGAGGTCAGACACTACATCCTCCACGGAGTTGCTGCTTGGTGTTAGAACCAGCAACCAGTTGCCCAGAGATGGCAGCGCAGAGACTGGGGTGGCAATGCTGGAGCATCCAGGTTCTGGCAGGCGGGATTCCCAGAGCTGATATCCCCCTGGGTGACTCCTGATACTTGGAGGGTGGAGACTCAGCTTGTGGAGTTCAGGGTAAGGGACAGTCTCAGAACCCCTCCAGGAAGGCAGCTTCGGGTTATAGGTTGGGTGCTGACTTTCCCTAGGCACACGTCCAGTGTGACACCCTGCTAGTTTTATGGCCCTGGGGAGGTCTTCTCAGGGAAGCGCTGTTAAAAAGCTTTGGAAGGTTGGCAAGTGGGCTGGGAGTATGGGTGAGGAAAAGGGGTGAGGGGAATCCTCACTCTCCACCTGCTTTGCACTGTCTGGCTTTCTCTCCCCTTCAAACAGAGCTTCAGCTCTGGCCAGCCGACCTCTGCTGAGCTCCTACCTACAGATGTGAGTAGGTGTGAAGACTGAACCAAATCTGTCCAATTTGCAAACCCTGTAAGTAGGAGTTGCCTTGGAGAGACTGTGAGATCCATTTGCCAGACAATGAAGGAAGAAAGCCGGGATTATTTGAACAGGTCCCTGCTGGAGAGGGCTGACCATGGGCCCCTGTCTGAAGAGCTGAGGGCAGGTGATGAGGTGGGGCTAATGCAGGGACCAATGAATCAATAGCTTGGGATTCCTCTGTGTTGTGTGCTCCTGGAAAATCTGAGCTTCAGGGCACTGATGTCTTAGGTTGAAATTCAACAGATGGCTGCTAGGCAGGTCTTTGGGAAGAGTTCCTTTGGATTCAGTCCTATGGCTCTCAGTCTGTTAAGCTGCAGGGCCATCCTGCTGTGACCTTCTGCAATGGAGATGAAGGGCCTTTACACCAGATGGCTGTGGCTATGTGTCCTGCTATGGTGGCTTTTTGAGCCTCACTGCTTGGATATCCGTAGCAGATTTCCTCCCAGGCCCTCAACAAGACTCATGAACAGCCTGGCTGTCCAGGCAGAGCTGTTAGTGTATTGGCACATTTGACCTGAGAAAGGCATGATCTATCTGCTGCTTTAATCCTATATGCAAAGCAGACAGTCAACCTGTGGGACAATTGCAGAGATGCTCCATTAACCTCAGTGAGCATAGTTAGGAGGGATGCAGAAAGGCTGTCTCATATGCACAAAGAGGCCCCTGAGAGTGCATTTGTTTCCTTGGTGCACCTTGCCTATTCCAATTACAAAAATTTGTCATTTTAAGGGAAATAGCAAGGCTGGATGTGAATGATTCTACCTTGTAAGACCCTTCCTGTGTCTGAAGACCTTTTGCTAATGGTGCACACACTGCAATGGGGATCAGGTTCCCTTTTAAAGTGCCACACCCTCACCTGTTTCCTAGCAGTCACTGAGTAACGTTGTAAAAAGTACCTGGTCTCTGCTGGACACAGGGAGGTTGGCAATAATTCACAGTGATTTCATAAATGGTGGAGGGTATAGTAAAGGGGAGTAAGGGGTCTGCAGGCAACTCTAGCAGGTATGTAGAGGACAGGGCTCAAATGAGATGGCTTTTGGGGAAGGCAGAAGGAAAGTCAGCATTATGGATCCCCACCTCTGCTGCCATGTGGCTACTCTGCACACTGAAAGTAAATCTTGGAGAAATCAAAGGAGCTTTAAACAGCCGGAGGAGAGGCCTGAGATGCAGGCCACAGAAGCAAACAGAGAGCACAGCTGCAGCCCAGGTGCCTCCTGCAAGATGCTGGATCACGGCATGGGCTCCTCAATCTTTGTTATGGGGAAAGATATACAGAGGTGAAGATCTAGGCTTCAGTAGGGAATTCAGAGCTGTGTACCAGAACAGGGAACACAGGGAGCACCCAGGCCAAATACCTTATGGGTAGACGTGAGGATGGAATTAGGAAAATGCTCTACTCCAATTGGCTATGATGTGGAGCTATTTCTTCTTTTGAGTATCCCAAACCTTCCTGAGATGATGGGCAGGCTGGCCTGATGGAGAAGGAAGATGGGAAATACACACTTAATCTCTATCTCTAGGGTCTGCTTAAAATATTGATGAAGCTCTTTCAAGGATGGATTCTTCGATAATGGCCAGCACAGATGGGGGTTAACATAGCTGAAACTGTTTACAGATACCCACTGTGTTTAGCAAGTAGAGTATCATGGGTGTGGCTCTCAGCAAACAAAGGCACAGGGCTCCCTGGGCCTGCAGAAGCTCTTGACCCCCAGAAGAGCCACTGAATGGGGGATGCTTGTTCAGCCATGTACATGGGGGAGCCAAGGAGCTTGCTACTGAGCTTCTGATTATTATTAACAATGGGACTCACAGCCCTTGCTGCAGTCTATGTGACTTCCATTATCTCCCACATGGATCTTATAACTATGGGAAGAGCGTAACCTAGGTGTGCTATCTATCAGTCAGCACTGCTTCCCAAAGAGGAAACTGAGGCTCTTGCATTGAGCCGTGAAGGAAAAAAAAAAAATCCACGTTCCAATTCACACTCAAGCAGGCTGTTCTGTTTGCTGAGAAAAATCTCTGGGTGAGTGTGTTGGTGTGTGTGTGTGTGTGTTTATGTGAGGATATGGCGATGTGTAAGTGAATGCGTGTGTGTCTTTAGTCAAACAATGAGGACAGGGTGAAACTTACAGAGCTGAGGTTGTGACTTTAATTTTATAAAACATATGGGAAAAAAACCAAAAAGAGAAGGAACCCCCACCCCACTCCGCCATACACACACACATGCACACACACACACACACACACACACACACACACTAAAAACCAACCAACCAACCAAACCAGCAAACCTTTGAAGCATTTGGCAGGCTATCCCAAAGGGCACGTTCATTTACAGTAGATGTTCGCTTATTCCCTGAGTCTTTGTACAAAGGATTCAGGCACTTGCACAATTTGGCAAATGGGCTGAAGGGCTGGAGGTCACACATCAGTACTGAGGATCCAGGAGCAGCAGAGGACAGGGCCACTGAGGGACTGACCTACGCCTCTGCTGTTCAGGGCAGAGACAGAAACCCTCACTAATGTCAAAATCGTGAGCAGGGAGAAGTGAGCTAAATTCTAACCAAAAAAGTATCTTTATTACAAACAAATTCTTGAGAGTTTCAGAAGGGACCCAAAAGTGATAGGGCAGTGTCACAGCACAGTGACACTATCATCTTTGAAAGGTCATTCTTTTAAATAATTAAAAAAATTTTTTGAGGCAGGATTTCACTTTGTAGCCCAGGCTAGTCTATAATTTATTCAGTAGCTCAGGCTGGCCTCTACTATTGATACTCTTGTTGAGGTTTTCTAAGTGCTTGAACCACTATGTCTTGTAACAATTATTTCATGTATTCATTACAAAGTGGATTTGGCCAATATCCACTCATCAAAAACATTCAATGTCATACTCTCAAGAATGCCTGGCACATAGAAAGTGTCTAACACAGTAGTTCTCAACCTTCCTAATGCTGTGATTCTTTAATACAGTTCTTCATGTTATGGTGATCTCTAGTCATAAAATTAATTTTGTTGCTGTTTTTAAATTGCAATTTTGCTACTTTACAAATCATAATGTGCATACCTGTGCTTTCTGGTGGTGTTAGGCGACGCCTGTGACAGGGTCATTTGACCCCCAAGGAGTTGCGACCCACAGGTTGGGAACTGCTGGTAACATGCCTAGCTTCTTTCTCCATACTCAGGAACTCCGAGGAAATGGAAAATTGACTCATCTTAGTTGCCAATATTGTTCAAATAGTGTCTGCGCAGGGTACCTTACCATCAGTGCTTGCCAGCAGTGCCCACACCTGAAGTAAGGACAGATTGGTTCAGAACATTCCAGAGGGACTTAAGACAAGGACCTGGCCAGAAGTAACAGGAGGCTTCATGGGTTGCACAGTGGCATAAGCAAGAAGTTGGAACAGCAAAGGTGAGGTCTGAGTTGGGACGAAGGTGGGAATTTTACACAGCCGAATCCAAGGGGCCTGAGAGAAATCTGAATGACCGGGTGACTGAGATTCTTTAGGGCTGCAGAAGTCGGGGTGCATTCAAAGTAATAGAAATGACACAGCTTCTAAGATTGGCACAGACTCTAAGGAGGTGTCTGATCTTGGGCACATCATTTCCTCCTCTTAGATATTGAGTTCTTTTCCCTTTACTGTGAAATAGATGAGGTAGTTGGGGTTCAGTGCTACAGGGCATTCTGACACCTTGGGGGTCATAGGAAGGAGCCGAAGCCTGTGTGAGATGGGAGAATGGTGTGTTGGAAGAAGAAGTGACTTATAGGTTTGACTCCTGGGAGCTCACACAGTCTCTCTACTTATCAGCCTTTCTCTATGGCCATGTGTGTGAAATGAGACAATAACAGCCAACCCCTGCCACTAATGGAAGAAACTTGTATGATGCTGAGAGTAGTGTCTGCACAGAGTAAACACCACGTGGGTTAGCCATCAGCGTGACCACTGTGGGTCAGTGTACAGGTCAGCTTTGCACAATAGCACATGACCCTGAGATCTCATGCCGCAGGCTGTAACCTTGTCCCTGCTGCTGCTGTTAGAAGGTGCATCTGCCCCATGCATCTCTTCACTTTGAGACCTGGGCTGAAAGAGGAGCGGAGCATGCTCACAGGCTTCTGGCTCCTCCCTATGACCACAGGGTATCAATGCCTCGTGACATTGAACTGGCAGCCTAAAAGGCCTTTAGGAACTTCTGTTCCATCGTGGCATATCTCATATTTAAAGTCATGGGGCTGAGCCCAAAGTCACTATAAACCTGGAGTCAGTTCCCTGGAGGTCACCAGAGGTTGTTGCACAGGTCAGTTCTGGTGTGGGAGGAGATGCTTGCAATCATCTGTTAAAACTGATGCTAAGCTCGTTATGGACATGGAAGAGTCATGGAGAGAAGATGCTGGTTCTTAGGTGGGGTTTGCTCAGAGGGTGGTTAACAGTACAGGTTGGAATGAGGGTGAGAGGCATGGGTCAGGTAGAGAGGGAACCATGGGGAGGTATAGAAGAGCTGCTGTAGAAAGGCAAAGGTAAGCTGTTCCAGCTGAGGCCGTTCTCAGCCTGTGGAAGCAGAGTGGTGTGGAAACTAGTCTGTCTCTAGCCGGACTGCAGGTCAGCGACAGGGCTTACAGACTGTTTTAGCAACATCTGTCTGCAGAGCCCTGAGCACTCACAGGTGCTGAATACAGCCCAGTTTCCTGCTGTGAGCAAAAAGGAGGCATCTGGTGCTGACAAGACAAAGCAGCCTCAGAGGCCATCCCCCTCCTCCCAGCACCAAGGAGAACTAGGTCAGGGCAGTGTATAATGGGGTGGTGTGGAAGGGTAAGCCTGTGCAATCAGCACTGCTAAGGGCCTCCACGAAACAAGGAAACATGGCTGCCCGCCTGGCTGGTGATATTTGGTATTTAAACCCTCTAGGAATGCTGCTAGGTTTTAAACTATTTGATTATAATCCTAGATTTTGATTAAATCCTAAATTTTGCTCTGAGCAAACCCGACTGTGAATTGGTGCTGGTGTATTCATGAATGGGGGTGGCGGGGGTGGGGTGGTCTACCTGACTCAGAATGTCATTCAGCAAACATGAGTGGGGCTGAGGAGATGGTTCAGTGTGCAAAATGCTTGTCACACAAGCCTGAGGGTCTGAGTCTGTATCCCTAATACCCATGAAAAAGCTAGATGTGGTGGTACTCTAGGAGGCACTGTAGGTGGTGCCCATTTGTAACTCCAGCTCTGGGGTTGTGTTTGTGTGGGGCACCAGGTGGTGAGATAGGCAGATCTCCAGAGCTCACTGGGGAGAGCCTAACCAAATCCATGAGCTACAGGTTCAGTGAGAGACCCTATCTCAAATAATAAGGCGGAGAGCCCATTGAGGAAGACGTCCTCCATCAGCACCTGACTCTACATGCAAGTTACCTGATGGACCTGTGCTCACATCCACTATGAAAGGAACACATTAGTACCAGGCTGTGTGAAGCTCCCAGCCCCATAGACTTTACTCAGCCCTCTGCTGCAGGAACCCAGAGCGCTCTCCCAGATCAAGATCACCCTCCCTAGCACTCTGCCTTTGCCAGCAAGACCTTTATTTTCCAAGAAACACCCTTCTTCCCAGGGTGGGGAGCTGTGAGCTCTTTGGTTAGTTTCTCATGTCCATATGCTCCACTTTACCATAAGAACAGGGAAGACCGGGAGAGTCTCCCTTCTCAGCCCCTCGTCAAGAGCACCCTGCATTTGCCCATTCATCCAAGGGATTCTACTGTGTGGGTGGATAGGGGAGTCCACATGGTAAGTCTTGTTTCTTGGCTGAGTGAACTTTTAGTGCTCCTGCAGTGGTTCTCCCTTAAGCCCTGTCTGTAGGCTTAGCTCTGAGTTGGTTTGCATTGTGAAGGTAGGGAGAGTGGCATGAAGGGCTTTAGGAACGAGAGGGAACCTGGGCAGCAGAGGGAGGGCAGATCTGCTTTGCCAATGAGCTTAGCTGGCTTTAACAATGGACAGCATCCTCTTAAGAACTGTTCACAAGTGGAGACACAGTATGTATGACTTTACTCCTGGGGCTTGGCTCAGTAATAATCTAGTGTCAGAACTGGGTCAGTTCCAAGGTAGACTCGATGGATGTGATTCAGAACCACGAGAGCAAAGGGTGGCTGCTTGAGGACTGCGGTGTCTGTCCTCAGACCTGGGTGGTATGTAGCACGTGCAGACGTGCATGTTGTTGGAGATTGAACCCAGAGTGTCATGCATGCTGAGCAAGGACTTTACCACCAAATTATATTTTTAGTAGAAATGTGCTTTTTGTAATAATAGACCCTGAAGGCTCAAGTCCTACATTCTACACAAATATTTGAATTCTGTAACCTCTAAGTTGAAGGGAACCTTATAAATGTGGGGAGATTTTCCGTATTTGTGTAAGAAAATGCCAACATGATTTATTCTCCTAGATTGTGCAGGAATTCCAAATCACTTCTCCTAGAATCTTTACAGTTACAGGAAGGAGGTCACACTTCACAGGACAGCTGGGCTTGCTCTGGGACAGCTATGGTTGGGGAGGGGGTGTGCTTCTTTTGTGAAGTACCCTTGTTTGGTTTAAGAAATGACCCAGTCCTCTGCCCTCTTGCTGTTCTCAGAGACTGTTACCTTCTCAATCCACCCCAGGTTATTCTCTGTGCTGAGGACTGTATCGTGTTCGGCTTCTCTTCCTCTCTGTCCCAGTTTGCTTTCTGTTGCTGTGATAAATACATTAACCAAAATTTTCTTCCCAATTTAAGGAAGAAAAGGGTTTGTTTGGCTTACACTTCCAAATCATAGTCCATTGCTGAGGGAAGTCAGGGAAGGAACCAGAGCAGCAAATCAAAGGCTGGATTGGTTCCTGCTTTACACAATGTTACCTCTAACCAGGGAACTCTTACCCAAGGAAGTACAACAGAAATCTCGAAGGGACACTGCATGTGAGTCATTCACAGGCTCAAGTCATGTTGTTTCTTTCTACAGCACCAGAAGCCTGCCCAGGGAATGGTACCACCCACAGTGGGCTGGGCCCTTTCACATCAGTTAACACTCAAGAAAATTCTTCATATACACAGCAACAGGCCTGTCTGATGTAGGCAATCCCTTGACTGAGGATGGAGACTCTTCTCAATAGGGTAGACCAAATTGACAGTCAAAGCTACAATATTCCCTCCTCCACTCCACTTTTTTTTTAAATGAGCTTTATTTCTGGGCATATAGAGCAATAAAAATCCAAAATAAAACTTGAAGGATTTGGCACTGAATTTTAAATTAAAATAAAAGGAAAATTCTTCCTACTTCCCCAAATGCCTGAATGCAGATGCATGGCCAGAAATCTTAGATCTCCTAGACTGGTGTTCAGTGTGTGGGCAGCCTCTAGGCTTCTAGATCTTATCCTGGTAATCCTGCAAGGCTGGAGCTCTGTAAATGGAGCTTCCATTTACAGAGAAGGGGGCAGTCTGCAGAGGCAACATGGGGGTCAGCTGTGGTCTCTGAACCAAGTGATGGATCCCTATTCTAGGGAATAAGGTGGTAAAAGCTGAGCTGAAAGATGGAACACCATAGATGTGCTAGCCAAAGGTACAGACACCTCACATTAGGGTGAGCTCCATATGGTGCTAAAGTCAGGCTACTGGGATGACAATGGGGAGGCTGGGAAGTGTGGGCTGAGTGGATCTGGCAAGTGGCCCACCCTTCAGAGATGGCCCAGGGAGAGGCACAGGTGGTGTTAATAGGTAAATATGGTGTGTCCTGGCAACAAAAGGGTAGATCAGGCATGGAGGAGCCTGCTTCGTTTTGTGGAGGAGATACTGCTGAAAGGCCATGAAGAGGGATGAGACAGTTGAGTTTGTGCTTCAGAAAGTCACTCTGGCTGTCATGCGGTAGAAACAACAGAGGCAGCAGGGAGCAGATGTGAGGGTCAGCCCAGGGCAGTTACAGCAGGAGGAGGAAAGCATCAGGTGTCTTTGGGGACCTTTCTCAAGTGGATAGCACTAGGGTCCTGGTTTATCATGGTTTGCCACATTGGAAGCTTCATCCCCAGTATATTGTGTTGGACAGAGTCTCACAGGTGACAACAAGGGGAAACGTGGCTAACAGAAAGTGGTGATGCTGTGAAGCCACACCCTTCTGAGTGGATCGGTGTAGTTAGTGTGGACATGGTCTCATTACAAGAATGAGCTGACTGATTGAGCTCTCCTGTCCTTCTGTTTCTGCCTTGGATGATAACACAGAGATCCCATCACAGGTTTGGCACCACACTCTTGGGATTTCTAGTCTCCACAATCACAAGCAAAATGAACTTTTACTGGTTACTAAGCCACCAGTTTCAGGTGTCCTGTGACAGAAGGTAAGTCAGATGAAGAAAGGGTATGGGAGGTTGAAGGATCTGAAGTTGAAAACATACATCTTAGCATGATCCAAGTCTCCACAGGAATGTAGTCACATGCTTTGCCGTGTGTTGCCCACAGATGAACCTATGTCAGTTGTGTCATGCATGGGTACTGAAGCACAGTTAGACATACACACATGACAAGGTCAGGGTGGCTGGACGCTGCATAGTGTCCTTAGAAGATAACCTGTTTTCTAGTAACATATGTGTTCTGTGATATAACGGGGACAGAAGGCATTGTCATTTCTTAGCTACGTAAAGTTCTATGCATAGTGTCTGGCTCCCAGAGAAAACATCCTTCAAAATGGCCAAAGCTTTTTAATGTGCCTTACCTTCTTGGACCACATTCCCAGCAAGGATTAAGCTGAAGCATGGCATGAGGTGTGTCCTTGAAAATGACACAACAGATGCCGAGGGTCTATTATTGCTTAATTCATTTGATGGGGGTGCAGCGGAGGCTTCTGCACCATCACTAGGCACAGTGAAGATACCCTTACTCCTAGATAACCCCCGGAGTCAGAGGAGTGGGAAGTCACAGTATAGGTGCCACGTAGAACAAGGCTCAAATTCTCACACCATCTCTTGGATGTGTGATTTTGAGCAAACTACTTGACTTCTCCGAGTCTCTTCATTTGTAGCAACTACGCTTGCTTCCTATGGGAATTTAAGAATTAAAAATGAAATGAGACCCATGTATATTTAGCTAGTGCTCCCTTTTGCAGACAGCAGGAAGGACCTGCCTACTGGGGTTGCTGGAGAATACACCATTTTACAGTCAGATATTCTGACACTTGAGAGTGTTTCCTGAACATTGACCAGAAGGATAGGTCTGAAGTCCTGTGGTTACAAGTTGCCATGGAAACAGGCCTAAGTTCTATTCCTTGGGGCTCACCCACATTTCTGATTCAAGAAGGAAATGCCATCCTGCTTCCATCCAGGCAAAGGAAGGGTAAATGAGTGCTAGTTAGACTGAGCTCCACACTGGCTTCCATTCCCTGGATCTTTCCTGACTATGGATGGGTAGGCTGCCACAAAGATGATTTTGTATGAATGAATAAACAAATGTGTGTAACTGTGTAGTAGCACTTGCTGCTGCCAGGCAGCCTGGTGGGAGGTATGGAGGGGTTGAGGCTGTGGCTAACGAGACTACAACCCCACAGTGTCAGTGTGAAGTGTTTGGTTTGTTCAGCTTGCAGCCGCTGCGTGTTTGTTCACTGTGGCGTTGGGGAGTTCAGCTCGCAGCCAGCATGTGTGTTGTTCACTGTGGCATTGTACTGCACTGTTGCATAGCAAACACACCCACATTCTGCGGTTCACAGAAGTGAGTATTCACTTGCTGCATCAAGGCTCACGAGTACTCGGCTAGATTTTCCCTGGGATTCTGTCTGGATCAGGTTTGTTCCTCCTAGCATCTCATTTTGAGTCATAAGCCACTTGGGTCATGTCACTAGACTATAGAGGTCTGGCCTGAGCCACCTGCATCTGAAAGCCCTGCTTAGATCATGCATCAAAGTTTCACCTTTTATTGGTCAAACCAATTCTCAAGGCTGGTCTGCAGCCATTTGGGGCTGCCCTGTTCCCATTATGAAGCATGGCCAGGGTTAGGAAACAGGATTAATAGTGAAAATCATGACCTGTTTCAGACAGTTGACACCAGAGATCTGGGGATTTTGAGTGATGTCATTTGTTACATCTAGGCAACAAAAATTTTGATAAAAGCACCTGGACTGAAATTTTTACCAAATCACCTCAGAGTGGTTTAGAGGCCATATAGACCCGGTCCTAGTGCCATGCTATGGTCTTGGTCTCTGTCTCTGTTGAGAAATCATTTTTGTTTGAGTTCATTTCCTAACAGGTGTATTTCCTCCAAGGTGGGGCCTCCCTGGTTTCTGTGACGCTCATTTCCTTCCATGCTCTCCCTTTAAAAAGGAAGCCGCCACCCTCTCCTGGGAGTCACTGCTCAGTTACCTTGGTCTTCATTTTCCTGTCCTTCCTGCTTGTGAATCTGGGATCCTTCCCAGAATCTGTGACCCAAGGACCAACGGTGACACTCAGTGATTGACATCAGAGGCTAATCTCAGCACAAGCTGAGTATCAGAAGGGATAGGGTATGGGCCTCTTATCCACCATTTGGAGAATTAAAATGCTGAAAGGGTGGTAGAAGACTTGGCAGTTCTTAAAGTCGATGACATCCATTATGAAACAAGCCATTTTAGTTCTGAGGGGATGTAAAAATAGAAAAGTTTCTAGCCAGTTAAGAAGAAGAGCAGCAAGGACCCACAGTGCCGGATGAGATGAGGGGAGAGAGGGATCTCCAGGTTTGGTGTAGCCATCAGTGCCACGTGGACTGCCTTTCAGGACCACGGACAGCACCCGCCACAGGATCCCTGCCTCGACCCAGAACACTACTTTCAGAGGACTGTACCTGTGGACACTCTGTTTACGCAAGTGTTCCCCTCCGTACTTTTATAGCTTTGTAAATTTCCACTCATATTTTGAGAACCCAGCCCAGTCCCCTCTCTGATGACTCAATTACTGTCTTTCTTGCCTAATCACAGCTTTAAGTCTCTGCTATTTTTTAGATAGTCACAAATGGCCAGCCAGTGGTTTTTGGGTAAGTGCTAGTTAGGTAAGGGTAGCACCTCTTTCTCTTCCTGTGACAATTCAGATTATAGTAGGTGTTTATGCAGTTTCCTACAGCTGCCTTTGTGGAAACGACCGATTTCCTTCCCACTGTGTGGGAAGAGAGCAGGACCCCATGGGAGGTAGGATTCTGTAATTCTGTAATGTAATTCCTCTTGGGAATAGACATGCTGTATGATCTAAACTCATATCCAGATGAGCCTTAATGTGGCCGCCTTTCTTGTTGTGTGGATAAGAATGTCTGAAGTGTTGAGAGTTAATTTTTGTAGTATAGCTCCACAAAATAGTTCATATCTGTGGAGAGGACAAAGGCCTCCTGCTAGCCTGGCCCTGTCCAGTGGTTCTGGTAGCAGATAATGGTAGGCTTGGAGCAGAAGCCCTTCCTATGGCCTGGGCCACCCTCCTACTGACAAGACTCTTGCTAGTAGAAGTGGCATTGCTGCCTAGTGCTGGGCTCAGACAGACCCTTCAAAAGAGGCATCCTGTGCTCCGGGTGTGCCCCTCTCCACACTGTGGGGCAAGGCCTCCAGAGACTCAAATCATGAGAGAGCAATGCATCCTTTGTCAGTCTCTCCCATGTCCCCCTTTCTTTTCTTTCTCCCACCTTTTACCCCTCCTTTTCTCGTAGATCATCCTCTGTTTCATTCTATTCTCATTCCACCCTCCTCAAGTTTCTTTCTTCTTCTCCCTTCCCTGTTGCTGTCTGAGACCTGCCTCTCCTCCTGGTCAGCAAATATTTGCTGAATACTGTGGGGTCCCAGACTGGCTCTTGGGAATGTAGGGATCTGATGCACAGGGCTCTTTGGCTGCAAAGTGAGGGCACCTCAGCAGAGCATGGCTGTGTGTACACAGACAGGGGCAGTTGAGGGGTGTCGAAGAAGGTGTGTATCTTACTGCAGCGATGACAGGGAGGACACCAGGGCCACTTGATCCCAGAAAGACCATTTTTTCCTCCAGGTACTTCCAGGTGAAAGTTGTGTTTTGCTCTTTCCTCTAACATTTTATCATTTGTTCTTAAAACTCCCTAGAAACTATGTGAGTAGCCTAGTGATAAGCCGTTGGTGGTGTGACTATACCATCACACTTGATTCTGCATCCCTTACTCTATATACTTTTTTGACCTTTTCATGGAGACAATGTCCCAGCACTCAGTTTCGGGGTCACTTGATATATGTTGTAAGTCCCCATTCTTACCTTCAGCTCTCAGGACGATTTAAGATAACCAGTTACCTTCCTTTCATTTCTTCTTAGTTTCCCCTCCCGTGTTACCATCATGCAGAACCCAGACTCATTTTTGTGAGGGCATTCATGGCCCCAGGGTCTCACACCTGGAGAACTCTCTGTGTTCCCCACTCTGAGGTTATAGACAGCTCTCTCATTCGTGGGCTCAGTGTTTCATGCTTCAGCCCACCACAGGAGAATAGTGAACAATATTTGCATCTGTTCTTAGCATGGACTCCTCCCTCTCTCTCCAGTTTGTGTTCCTTATACAGCGCTGCCTGGTGACTGTGGCTACAATGTTTCCATTGGCCCAGTGTTATCCATAACCCAGGATAATATATATCTGTGGGATGATGGATGCCAATACTGAATCATTTATTCCAGGGAGTGGGAACCTGTGTGACATTTGTGGGTGGTCCTGGGGCCAAATCTCTCTTATATATGTGAGAGACATATATAATAGACAAAAGGACCCAGACAAAGGTTTCTACCTGTAAATGTTACCTACAAAAGACAGGTCTTAACACAGGAAGTGGCTAAGGCAATACATCCTGCAGGCCTGAGCTCAGCACTGTTCTTGCCCTCAGTTGTCCCCAGTTGGCAGCCTGCTCTGGTGTTACACTCACACAAGGCTGAAACAAGGATGTGCACCAGGCTGGGCATGGCTACCTTCTGCTTATTGTTGTCACTGTGGAATGAGCCAGCACTTCCCAGAATATTCCATTCAGCTGCTGAATTTCTTCTTGATGTCTTCTCAAGGTATTTCATTTTCTGTCTATTTCCTGAGGCAGTAGGTGGCCACACTGCCATGTTCTTTTTTAAATGCTTGAATCTTATGCATTGATGTTTAAAATACATACTTGCATATAGCTTATATAAATGTAGTATTTTTTGTATAATAAAACTTACCTCGTGCCTAGTTCATGGGGGTTATTTGTTTATTGATTCAGTTTTGCTGCACTGGAGAGAGAGCCCAGGTCCTTGTGCGTGCTTGGTAAATATTTTCTCACCCATGGCCTAATCCAAGTGGTGTGTGTGTGCATGTGTGTGCTTGTGCACATATGAATGTTATGTGTGTGAAAACCAGAGGACACTCATGAGTGTCATTCCCCAAGTGTCACTGCCTTTTGCTTCTTGAAACCACGTCTCTCATTTCATGTGTAATTCAGTCTTTATACTAGATTGGTTTCTCAGGGAGCTGCAGGCATCTGCCTGTCTCCTCCTTGGTGTTGGGATTACAGTCACGTGCCACCACTTGGTTTTCTTGAAGTGGGTTCTGGAGATGGAACTAATGTTTTTGAGCTTGCAAGGCAGGCACCTTTATTGACTGAACCATCTCCTGTGCCCCATGTATGAGTTTTTACGATGAGAAAAAGGAGTTTTAGAATGCAAAATCCTTGGATCAGAGTTATAATATTTCTAAATTTCATCTGCTCATGGGGTGTCATGAAATCTAAAGTATGAAGATATTTTAAAATGTGTCGTAGTGTAGTTTGGTGGATCCCACATGGAAAGGAAGTTGAGAGTCCTTGAGTCTGAGCTGTGAGAGTCTTGGTTACTTGCAGAAAGCAGGGCCACCCATGTTCCCGAGTTTCATCTGTCTGATACACACCACTCCATGCATCAGTTACAAGGAACATGATTGTCAAAACACTTTTCCTGGATGTCTTCTATGGATATTATCCCGCCAAATTGCCCTACCCCTACCCTGCTTGTGGGAGGTGTGAACCGTCCATAGAAGAAGCTATATACAAAGTCCTTCAGAGTCTTCCTTATGTACCGCATGCTGTCAGGGTTAGAGCTTCCTGAGAGACCAAAGCCTTCCTTCTGTGCCAGGTGGGATTTTTTGAATTTGCCACACCTGGGAATCCCAGTCCATGATGGCACTTTCTGGATGTCTCTGAACTGGAGTTTAGCAGCAATGGCTCTGAAAACCCTGTTAAGGTCTGGGGAGGTGGTTCACTTGGTAAGGGCTGGAGTGCAAGAGTAAATTTGGTTCCTGGAAACCATACCCCCAAACAAACAAACAAACAAACAAACAAAACAAAAAACCCAAAACAAAACAAAACCCGAGAAAGGTGATGGTGCAGTTGATAAGTGCTGGTATGGAGAACTTGAATTTGGTCCCTGAAACTCACACAAAAAGCCTGACATGGTGGCATGCCTGTAATCACAGCACAGGGTAGACAGATATCCCTGTGTTTCATAGGCCAGCCAGCCAAGCCTAATTGGGAAGGTCCAAGCCAACGGGAAGCTGCCTCAAAAGAGCAAGACTAAATTCTGGAAGATGACACTGGATCTTCATACATGTGTACACACCATTTACATGCACATGTGTTCCCCTACATGAATGAACACACACACATACACACACACACATACAGTGAGAGAGATAGAGAGACAGAGACAGAGAAAGAGACAGACAAATAGACAGACAGACAGCAGACAGGGGGAACTGTTAAAAAGCAGCGTAGCAACCATTTTCATCAAGGAAGACAGACAGACACCTCAATTCTTGCCTTCTGTATAGTCTCTCCTACAGACTTCCTGGTGTCTCTCTCCTGGTGGTCCCTCTCACATACAGTATCTGGAGTTAGATGGAGGGGTATGTTTGAACACTGGCTCTGCTTTGTGACTCTGGAAATACAGAGCTGGCTGGGGCTGACCCTGCACATTGCATTTAAATGCCTCCTTTCAGGCTGCGCCTGAGAAGCCCACTATTAAATGTGACAAGGCAGACACTGCTCCCTGCTGTGTGCCAGCTGTGGATGACTCACGTTTGCCTGCTTCTGGTGCTGGAGAAACCTGACCTCCCACTTGTCTGTGCCGCCCCAGACGCACACTCGGGGCCAGTCATCTGTCCAATGCTCTGCACTGTCCTCCGAGGTCTCACGGGGTTGCAACATCCTCTCTGCCTCCTTCATTAGGAGCACAGGACAGGAGGTTGGACTTGAGAGTTGCGTCTCTCACTTTAGAGACATTCCACTTGGGGAGTGGGGGATGCTCCATATCTTTTCCCCTTGAACAAATAATGTCATCTCTTTTCTCCATCCTCACTCACTCATCTTTCAAGGACCAGTTCAGGCTCCCAGGATACTCATCTGCCCATCATCCTTCAGTATTTCCATTCATCCACTCATCTACCCATCCATCTTCTTTTGATCTATCCATTTATCTACCTAATAATTCATTTTCCATGTCATCCATCCATCCTTAATGCATCTATTTTCCGTCCTTCTTTCCTTCCTTCCTTTCCTTCCTTCCTTCCTTTCTTCCTTCTTTTCCACCCTCAATATATGGATCTGTGCTGGTTAGTCTTTACAGTCAAGTTGTTACAACCTAGGATCACCTGAGAAGAGGGAAACATAGTTGAGGAACTGCCTATATCAGATAGTCCATGGGCAAGTCTGTGAGGGCACTGTCTTAATTAACAACTGATGTGGGAAGGCCCAGCCTGTTGCTGGTGGCACCATTCCCAGGCAGGTATTGTGGGAAGTACAGAAACCTAGGAGAACATAACGTAAGTCAGTGAGCAAGCCAATAAGTAGCTTTCCTCCATGGTTCCTGCCTTGAGTTCCTGGTCTGATTTCCTTTAGTGACAGATGCTATCCTGGAAGCTAAAGTGAACCCTTTTTACCAATGACCAATGACTTTTGGTCAGTGTATTGTCACTGCAACACCTTAGAATCTAATGGGGCAAGCCACACGTTAGCCAGACATGGAGATAGTCCATGTGATATATGCTCTCATTAGGGCCGTGGAAACAGAAAGCGGGTGTGGTGTGTAGGTTCCTCTGGCAGGTGGCGATATGTGATGCTCTCTCACATGTCTCTGCAGTGTGGGATCTAAATGATACTGCAAGCTTCAAGACCCCACACTTTGTTCTGCGCAGCAAGCCCAGCTTCTTTAGCTGGAATTCTTTGCTGGTCTTACTCATCTCCTTCCCTCTCACAGTAGCTGCTATGACAGAGAGACTATTAGGATCATGGTCCTTGGGATCACCAGCTTGTCCTACCTAAGAATTTCAAGGTTCTGGTAGGTTCCAGTTTAACTGGATCTATACTAATTGTATTTGGTATTTCATGCCTGCCTCCTTTCTCTGTTTCCTCTGCCAGCTCCCTAGGTTCCTCTCAGATCCCCTGCTCTTCCTCAGGTGCTTCTGTCAGGGCCCTACTTCATGGACCGGATTCTTCTGGTTCTCTGTCAGACTCTCCCTCCTCAAGGAAGGGGGCTTATTTGAGTTACCATGGAAACGGTAATGAGCACACAGGAAAAATGGATTGCCTCAAAAATACAAACCAACAAACCTTAATGCTGTACAAGGCCCTTGGTGAAATGAACATGCACTTATGTATTCACAAGGCAGAGTATCCTGTAGGCATTTAAAATCAGAATCATGAAGAACATGTTGTAACTGGGGACATACTAATGGCAAAATGAAAAGACAAAGGTAGAAACTGTTTTTTCCGTCTCTGGGCTTCACACAGTCTTCAGTGTGTACATAATACTGTCCCTCCCTCCTAGCGGTCTCCTTTTCCAATACCTAGTGTGGTCCAGCTTTCCACAACTTACCTATGGGTCTGAACCTGCCCTACCTAATCCCAGATGAACTTGGAAAACACACTCCTGCCTTCTGACCCCCATGAACTGCATGACTTTTTAAAACATTGTCCTCTCATCTGTCAGCCCAGCAGAGTAGACCCAGATGCCCCATGTGTCCTTTGGCTTTTGAGAGACTGGCCCTGACTGGGAGCCAAAATAATGAATCAGACAACATGTGACTCAGGCAGGGGGAGGTCAGGATGGATGGTCTAGAGTCAGGGCTGTGGAAAGCAGAACACAATAGGAAAACATCAAAATGTGTGGCCTCCGGCCACGTATGAGGGGAACATGCTTTTAAATCTTTTTGTTATCTTTTACAGTTCTCTGAACATAGTTATTATCCTGCTTAAAAAGTGGCTTATGAAATTTTTATTTTACAAATGACCTAGTTTCTCTAATGAGTGGAAGTCTCAAGGGAGGGGCTAGCGTAGGCAGCAGGAGCTCAGAGAACTCAATGCAGGTGCACTGGAGGCTTCCTGTCCCTGCTTCCTCCACAACTACAAAGACATTTCTGAGCAAGTCAGTAAGATTGAATATGATCTGTTCAGGCTTGGGATAAAGGAATTGGCATTCATCGAGTCAGTGGGAATTCAAATCAAGCATTTAATTTGGAGGTTGCTTACAGTTTCGGAGGGTAAGTCAATAACCCTCTGAATTGGCAGGCAGGCATGTAGGCAAGGCTCTGGAGCAGTAACCGAGAAGCTAAATCCTATTCTGCAAGTTGGAGACAGAGAGAGAGACTGGACTTCGAATGGACTTTGAAACCTTAGAGCCCACCTTCAGTGACACACTTCCCTCAACAAGGCCACACCTCCTAATCCTTCCCAGACAGTTCCACCTACAATGGACCAAGGACTTAGATCTATGAGCCTATGGGAGCCATTCTTATTCAAGCAATTACAATGTTCATAAACACAAAATAAAAATAAATAAGTCCTTAAAGGCCAAAACAGCCAAAAGAACATATAGGTCTTGTCTTTGCCATTGATCTAACACGTCATTTTGCTTTTCAGAGTGACCGGCTCCTCATCAGAGGTGGACGCATCATCAACGATGACCAGTCCTTCTACGCCGATGTCTACCTAGAAGATGGACTCATAAAGTGGGTTGGCCAGACCTATTACATCCTTAATAGCCATGTTGGGTGTGGGATGGGTGGTGCCTGGGTTTTATCATGAATTCTGAGGGATCCATGATCTGAGGGATCATGATCATCTCTGTCCCCATTGCTATGATGGCTCCATTGCTGCTCTCTATCTTTGATATGAAGTGTCATAGATTTCCTTTCCAACTCTTCCCTTGGGTCTGGAAGAGGAAAGGAGGAGAGGAGAAGGCCACCATAGGACCACCCGGGAATCTGGTACAGGAACAATGAGAGGAGTGTCAGGTTGGAAGGGGCCCTGCCAGTAGGACCAGCCTAGAACCATATGTGCTGGGATGGGAGGAGGAGGATGGAGTTATGGGGTGCAATAGAAGACACCTCTGCAAAGTACAGTGAAGAGATGGACTCAGGAATGTGGGCTGGCTCTTGCTTCCACTTCTTCCCAGTCCTGGGAACCTAGAGAAGCCAGTAGGGAGGTAAGAATGAACCCCACCATGAGTGCTACCTGGTTACCCTAGCAAGGTGCTGAGCCACAAGGTATGGGATTCTGTGGATATGCAGATGCAGGTCAGTGCAAGGGTCTACAACCCATGGAAGCCTCACTGGGCTGTGCTGCCTTTGGAAGGGGCTCATTTAGACCACTGTCCTTCCATTTTGCAAGAATACTGGGCACTAAGTGAGATGATTCTTATGATGTGAATAGGAATTTCAGTGCTGTAGAAGGTGTCCAGTGCTCAGCAGGACATGTGTACTTAACAGACCACATGTCTTCCCTGGCCCCTTTCAGTTTCCACAGCATCCCATGTGTTTGGAGAAGAGACTCTGAGCTCTGGTGGGAACTGTGTAAGGGAGATGGACAGCACTCATCACAGCTGTCACAGTCATGCTTTGGATGTCCCCTTGACACTCCTCCCACACTCCATGCTGCAGGGTCTAGCTGTGGCGCAGCCCTTGTGTGATGCCAGAGTTCCTTGGAAGAATCCAGTTGTTACAGATGTTCTGTGGGCCGGCTCATCTGGCCCATACTTACTCTATCCATTCTTACCCTGAAGCCTGAGGCTTCTGTGTTCTACCTGCGATGGTTGCTCATTGGGGCTGCCATTAGGATTACCAAGGCAGTATTTTTCTCTCCATTATTGATGTCTTTATCCAGTGTAGAAATGTTGAGAGGAGTTTATAGTATCTGAGTTTAGTTTTCAAGTAAATTTGAAATGGCATCTGGATCTAGTGATGTCATTCTAGTGAGAACATTGGAAGATGCTGAGCTTCCAATCTGGTCTGCCTGAGGCTTCCCATAGTGCCTTGACATTTCCACAGGGGCCATGTTATGAGTTTCTGTGGTTGTTCCTCTCAAGTCCATTGTGAGGTTTCCTCCTGGGAGATGATTCTAGGCACTTGTCTCAGCAGGGACCAGATTGCTGGCCAACATAGCATGCTTGGTCACGTCAGCCTGGCCCTTTGGGAAGCTGGAGTCTCTCTTGTGGTTATTATTTGTGGGCAGCTTTGCTAGGTAGGCCCAGGAGCTTTTGTGATGCTCACAGGGGAACTAAAAGGAGGGAGCTGTGGCCAGTGTGTGTAACACTGTCCCACAACCTAGAACTGTAACACACACAGTGTTCAAGCTCAAGTCCCACATCAAGGTAAGGCAGGTCCCTCTAAGAAGGCTTCTCTTGATTGTAGACAATATCTTTGCCCTGTGTCCTCTCAGGCTTATCCCCTGCCATGTGCTCCATTGTCCTAACATCCTTTTTTAAATGTAAATTATTTCATATTGTTTTTGAAATTAATATAATTACATTTCTTCCCTTTCCTTTGCTCCCTCCAAACTCTCCCATATATTCCCTCTTACTCTCTTTCAAATCCATGACCTCTTTCTTCATTAATTATTATTACATGTGTGTATGTATATATACATATATATTCCCAAATAGAACATGCTCAGTCTGTATAATGTTTCTTGTATCTATGTTTCCAAGAATGGCCATTTGGTATAAGATAACCAGTTGGTGTGCATTTCTCTGGGGAAGACTATCTCCTCCATCCTTGGCTATTCTTAGTTGCCCTTTGTTTTTTGTGTAGGGTTGAGGCCTTGTGAACTTTTTTCTCTGTCCCCTTTGGCATGTCCATTGGTATCATCCTTGTTCAGCTCAGGTTTGGGCAGTCATGTCAGTGAGACTTTATGAGTGTAGCTCTTCTGCCATTCCCAGGAGATACAGTCTTAGACAAACTCCCTGGTCCTCTGGCTCTTACAGTTTTCCAGTCACTCTTCTGCAGTGTTTCCTGAGCTTTGGCTGTAGGAGTGTTTTGTGGATGTATCCATTGGGATTGACCTCCACAGCTCTGGACTTTGCTTAGTTGTGGTTCATTAGTATTCTCTATTTGTGTGAAGAGAAGCTTCTTAGGTGAAGGTTGAGGACCATACTTACCTGTAGGTAAAATGACACATGTGTAGATTGTTTTTTTAGGAATTATGCTGATGTAGTGGTGGCTTTAATGTTCTTTTCCAAGATCCATGACTTTACTAGCTCTGGGTTGTTGACTAGGTTTTCAGTCCCAGACATGGTTTTCCTCTTACTGAGCAGTTCTTAAGTCCAATAAGAGAGCTGCTGATTACCACCAAGGTATGCTCGCCACTGCTGATCATTGATCTAGGGTTATGATGCATGGTGATTATTGATAAAGTTCATAGGCATCACAGCTGTGTAGGGCAATTTGATTGCCTTCCTCCTTATGTCTTTTTAAATGAATACTAGTGCTATTGGATGACGGCCAACCCTACAGACCCATTTTATCTCTGTGAAGACCTTGTCTCTACTACAGAAATATTCTGAGTTGCTAGGGGTTAAAGTCTTAACATAAGAATGTTAGGGGGGCAGATTTCAGTACTTAAGTGTTGGTGAAATCCTGTGGGACTAATAGGTCCTGTTGTTTCCTCTTCTCTGTATCCCTTAGGGAACCGTCAAAAACACATAAAGTTCCCTAGGGCTTGCCATTTATAGAGAGGCTGGTTTCTTCTTAGCTCTGCCATCTCCTTTCCTGGAATCTTCTAGAGAACCAGGCCTCTAGAAGTGACCAGCCCTCCTGTGCTTCTGAATTTATACTATGCTGCATTCAAACATTAGATAGCAGGCTCTGAGTCCTAGAGAATGCTATACCTGAGTCTTTATTCTCAGTCCAGTGCCCTGTGTTAGCTTGGGTGGGAAACATGTACTTTGAGGAACTTTGACAATGTACAGTTGGCTGCCTTCCATTGTTTTGTTAAAAAACAAGCAAACAAAAAACCAAAACCAACTAAACAAAATCAAACCAAGATTTCTCTGTTATTTGCTTCTAGACAAATAGGAGAGAACTTGATTGTTCCTGGTGGCGTGAAGACCATCGAGGCTAATGGCCGAATGGTCATTCCTGGGGGTATCGATGTCAACACGTACCTGCAGAAGCCCTCCCAGGGCATGACCTCGGCTGATGACTTCTTCCAGGGCACTAAAGCAGCGCTGGCAGGAGGAACCACGATGATCAGTGAGTGGCACTTTATCTGGCCTTAGGGACATGGTCTGTAAGCTCTGCCCTCCCCATCAGTACACACTGGTGTTCGGTGCTCCTGGCCCTGTGCTCAGGATTCCATGTAACTCCTTGTCACACCCTACCACAATAAATACAGGTCATGGCTGTGGATGCCTCTTGTCCAGAACAAAAAGGAGTTTAAACACATGGAGGCTAAATCTCTAAAAGTTATTTTACTGTGTATTAGAGTGAAACTGTTACCCATGTGGTATGTCCAGATTGGGTGTTTACAAGTTCTTGACTCTTATTCGAGGAATTGAAACAAAAGCTCTTATAGGTTTGCAAAGAGTAGGGAAGAGGTGTTATTCAAAGCAGAGTTAGAGAACAGGTCAGTATCCCCTGAGGAGGCAAGAGGAAGACACCCAAGGGCTCCATTATTGTTCAGGGCTTTTTTTTAAAATGGGGGTTCAAGGAGTTCTGGTTGCTAAGGGCCATGGTGAGGGGTGGTTCTGTTGTGACTGGTAGTGTAGATCACATACTTACTTTTCTACTGTACAAAGCTCTTACCACAATGGATCTGATTTTAATCATATAGACTTAAAAGTATCCATAGGCATAAGGCAGTAGAGAGGAGATTCTCCCTGAAGTTCCCTTTGAGAACACACTTTGCCTTACTGTACATGCACCATGAACTAGTTCAGGTTGAATAGGTCTTTCAGGTCTCCTACCTGGGCATAAGGAGACCATGATTGAGTAGTAAGACTAATGGTTGCTAAGGGGAGGAAAAATCTCTTCCATTTCTCAGAGAGGGGTATGCATGCATCTCAGTGTTGCTGGAGCCCTAGGCTGCTAACAGGTAGGTGTATTCTTCAGAGTGGTGTGTGGTGTGTGTGTGTGTGTGTTGTATGTGCAGTTGAGAGTCTCAGGCTACCAAGGCAGTTATTATTTATTGGTGTGATTATTATTTAAGGCTGTGCATAGCCCAAGCCAAGTGCAGTCCCAGGATGTTAAACTGTTCCCTATGGTTGCTTGCCTTGAAGTGACTAGGGAATCATAAAGACTAGGTATGATATATTAAAGATGTTTGTTTATTTGAGTTTATAGTTTTAGAAAACTGAAAGTTCAAGATTCAGTGGATCCCCTCAATTCAGCCTCAGTTAGGGACTCCTGAGTCACATACTCCTGACAAATAGCATCATCATATGAATACCATGAGTGATGGGAGGAGATCAGAAGGCAGGGCACTCTCTCTTTATCAAAGACATCAGCTCCTTCTACCAGCAGAAATGTAGTATCCCAGTCACCTTTGATTAGGCCCTACCCCTTAAAAGCTCCAGCATGGGGATACTGGGGACCCAGCTTCAGACACATAAATACTTGGTGGACTCACTCAGATCACATCTACACTGAATCTGAAGCACCATTTACTGTTCTACACTCATATATGTAGACAGGAGACTAGCGCTGCAGTGTTCAGTCCAGGCTATAGCTGGATCAGGGCACTGGGGCACTCCCTTTATGGAACCCATGCAAACACACTACAGTCTACTCATGGCTCAGGCCAGTAAGCAGGATGCTCTGCAAGACCTCCAACCTCCTCTTGCAGCTGCACCCCTTCCCTTGCTCTGATTCCTACCTATATTGGCTGAACTAAGACACAGGGACAGGCTCAACTTCCCTGAAGAAGTCTGCCTCAGCAAGGCAGAGAGACTTTGGAGAGGGCGGAAAGCCTTGGGGATGACTAATACCTGTCCATTTTGGTACCCCTGCTTCCTCTGCTTTGCTTTGTTTGAGTGCCTGCCTTTACTTGGATCCTGTTGCAATGAGGTTTTCTTTGAAAAGGCAAGAGTTAGTTACAATATTCATTTGTCAAACTCTGCTTCCAGGCAGCTCATTTTTAAGCTGCCCAGCCTTACCTATCCCTGCAGTGCACACAAGAGACTATGTATGGCAATTGCCAGCAGAGCCATGTGAGCTGTGAGAACCAGGAAGGTATGGCTTGGCCGACAAGTCAAGTCAAGTCTATCTCTTTTCTAATGAATAGCCCTTGAAGCCACTGGCTAGGACAGTGGATGAACCTGAACTTTAGAGCAGAGTGAGCTTGGAATTGATCCTTAGAAACTATACAAGGATGGGCTGGGACTCAGCCTCAAGTAGCCTCAGTTTCCCTACCTGCAGGCTAGGTAGTATGATTAGCATTCCTAATGGTGGAGTCTGGTATTGATAGTGATGGAGATGGTGATGATGATACTGAAGATTTCAATGGACGTGATTTTGATAGTGATAGTGATGATGATGATAGTTTTAGTAATGGTGGTGATATAAACAGATATGATAAAGGTGATGGGGTGCTGATATTGGTAATGGTGATGGTAGTGGTGATATTGATTTGGGCATATTGCGATGCTGATGCTGATGGTAACGGTGATGATAGTTGTGATGATGATGATGGTGGTGGTGGTTCTCTAATTGCTTTTTTTTTTTTTGCTGTGACGAAACACCATGACCAAATCATCCTATAAAAAGAGTTTAGTTTGTGTCTTAATTAGGGCTTCTATTTTGTTGGGAAGGGACACCATGACCACAGCAACTCTTATAAAAGAAAGAATTTAATTGGGACTGGCTTATAGCTCAGAGGTTTACTCTATTATCAGTATGATGGGAAGCTTAGCACCATGCAAACAGACATGGTACTGAAGAGGTGCTGAGAGTTTTTAAATCTGGATCCACAGACAGCATGAAGAGACAGTGAGCCATTGGGCCTGGCTTGAGCTTCTGAAATCTCAAAGCCCATCCCCTGTGATACATTTCCTTTATCAAGTCCACACCTACTTCAAAAAGGCCACACCTCCTAATAGTGCCACTCCCTATGAGTCTCTGGGGGCCATTTTCATTCAAACCATGACAGTTGGGTTTACAGTTCCAGAATGTTATGTCAACAATGGCAGAGCAAAGTATAGCAGCTGCAATGGCTGAGAGCCCACATCTTCATCTGCAAGCAGGGGCAGAGAGCACATCAAAGTGGAATGAGTCTTTTGAAACCTCAAAGTATGTACTCAATGACACATCTCCAACAAGGCTATATCTCCTAAACCTCCCCAAGTAGTTCTAGCACCTGGGGGCCAAATATTCAGATGTCCAAGTCTTATGGGGGGCATTTCCTTCAAAGTACCACAATCCACTCCCTGGGCCCCTTAGGCTTGTGGCCATATCATAATGAAGCAAGCATTTGGTTCAACTTCAAAGGTCTTATAGTATTTTCACACTCACACTCTCAACAGTTTAAACGTTCAGAGTTCAAAAGCTCTTCTTGCAATTCAAGGCAAAACCCAATTCAAGGTAATCTCTTAACTATAACTCCTCACAATACAAAAAAGCAAGTCATATGCTTCCAACATACAATGGCACAGGATATGCATTACCATTACAATGGGAGGAGTCAGGTCATCATAAAGAAACACTGAACCAAGACTGAAACCCAAGAGGGCAAACTTCAGTTCCTGTAGCTTCGTGTCTGATGTCAGAGGGCTTAGATGGCTCCACCCTTCCAGCTTTGCTGACTGCAACATACCACCCCACCTCCCTCTTGAGCTAACCAGTTCCTTGGCAGGTATCTGGTGGCTCAGGCATGTCCAATATCCAACATCTTGTAGTCTCCAATTCAATCCAGGCTTTACTTTTATAGCTTCACAAGATGGTCTCTCAGAACTGCCATTCAGGGACCATGCATTCCACATACCGGACCTCAGTGGCTCTCTTTAACCTCAGAGGAAGATTCTATAACCCTTTTCATGTATCCTTCTTGACTCTAAAGCCAGAGCCACATGGACCACACTGTTAAGTTCAGCTGCTAACTTTGGATAAACCTGCCCCCCCACACCCCCATCACATTTGCAATGGTTTTCATTTGTTGTTGCTTTTTAAATCCATTAGGCCTTTTTTCCTTCACAAGTTGAAAGCTTAGCTAGATGGGGTCTAACCATGAAGGAATCCCTCCTGTTATTCCAATTCATATCAGGCTTTCCCCTGGTTTCCTTATCTCTTCCAGCGTAAGTCTTGAATCCAACATCAGCTTTCCTGTTCCTTTCTTCCCCACATACTGTGGATTTTGTATTTCATTTTGCACTTCTTATTCTTCTTCGTTGTTGAACTGAACAAGAGTGATTACTAATAACCACAAGACAGAGTCAATATTAGGATGTCTTGAAATCCCCTCCACCAAAGAAATTCATCTATTCCTTTTCAGTTTAGCTTCAGGAGAATTCCTTGGTCAAGGTCAAATGACAGGCAGATTCTTTGCCAAATATCACAGGAATGACTGCTAGCCCAGTGGCTGCTCACGTCCTCCTTCCCATCTTGAGATGGACCTCCCCATAGCTCTCAGCACTGCTGCCTCCCAAGCTCTACTCAGATGACCCATACGGCATTCGTCTGCTTTTCTAGTTCAAAGGCTCAGAGTGGTCCACATCCCTCCTCATAGCCACACGATCTGTTTCAGCAACCCCCCATGACCTGGTGCCAATTTCTGCTTTGGTTACTTACTGGTGTGGCAAAATGCTATGGCCAAGAAAGTCCTTTATTGCAGTTATGATTCCAGAGGGTTAGAGTCCTTGATGGAATAATGAAGACATGGTGGCAGAAACAGCTGAGAGCTCACATCTTGATTATGAGCAGCAGGCAGAGAGCATATTGGAAACGGCAGGAGATTTTTTTTTGAAACTTCAAATCTCACTCCTAGGAGTGTTCTTCCTCCAACAAACCACACCTCTTAATATTCTCCAAACAGCCACCAAATGGAGAACAAGTATCCAAATGCTAGAGATTTATGGAAAACATTTTATTCAAACTACCACAGTGGCGATATTCATGGGCATGATGGTGGGAATATGATGATGGTTGTGGGTTATGATTATGGTATTGGTTATGGTAACGGTGATGTGGTGGTGGTGGTGGTGGTGATGATGGTGGCGGTGGTTGTATGGTGTTGTGGCAATGATGGTAATATTGATAGGATATTGATAGGGGTGGTGTGGCCACTGTTGGAACATCTTGGGTTCTGAATATCATGACACATGTCTCTCTGTCCCAGTTGACCATGTCGTTCCTGAACCCGGGTCCAGCTTGTTGACTTCCTTTGAGAAATGGCACGAAGCAGCAGACACCAAATCCTGCTGTGACTATTCCCTCCATGTGGACATCACAAGCTGGTATGATGGCGTTCGGGAGGAGCTGGAGGTGCTGGTGCAGGACAAAGGTCAGTGAAAACCCAGAATGGGCCATAAAATCCCTCCTTCTCTTAATAGATGGGAGGATGGGCTCCAGTTTCAGGCAGTCTGTACTCCTTGAAGCCTCGAGGAAGCATTTCTAGCCCACAGAATAAGTCCTGTCTCCATAGCCTGACACCGTAGGCCTTTGCAGGTCTAGCTTTACTTTCTTGACACTTTGTCACTGTGGTTGCAATCCCTTGTCACCTGCCTGGCTGCTGGCCTCTGCTCAAAGCCATTTCTCCCACAGAAGTGTCCCTTTTCTGCCTGTCAAATGCTTTTCCTCAAGACCCAGCCCAGCAGAGCTCTTTCCCCTTAGCCTGTCAGAATTGCTTTATTCCAAAATACCTGAAGATAAGTCTGGCCTTGTGGGGGCACAGACTTTGAGTTGCTCTTTGGTTTGTCTGGCTGGCTCTGTGAGTAACTTTTGTGGGTAGACATCTCGGTATTCTACTTGGTTCCCCCCTCTTCAGACTCACACCAGGTGACGCTGAGTAGAAATGGGTCAGAGAGATAGAAGGAAAACAAGGACTGGCAACAGGATGGAACAGGTTGGGACATGAGTGGTTAGTCCAAAGAGGACCTTCCAGAGGTCCCTCCCAAAGAGGAAGTCCCTGTACTGCACAGGCTTCAAGCAGTGCTGGGTACATTTTTAATGTTTACAATACAGGTTATGTTTTCTCACTGTAAAAATATCATTGTTCCTAATACATAAAAATCAGAAAAGCAAACATGTTCTCCTCTGGTTCTGCTTCCAATCTCAGTGTGACATGGTTAAACGTTGTTGTCTTCGCTTCCTGTCCATGTCAGCGATTTCTCCCTTATACGGATGTGCAGCCGCTGTAGTTTGGAATCTTTCTCTTCACTTAACATTTTATGAGTGACATTGCCCTCCATCAGTAACTTTTTAATGGCACCATTTATGACATTCAATGGCTAATTTGTTCAACTGTTTTGATTTTAGTGGGCATTTAAGTTTTCTGGTTGTTTTATTATAAATTGTGTACCGGTGAGTATCTTCATATGCAAGCTGTAGTTTGGGATTTTTATGATTCCTTTAGATGTCGAGAAATAAAATCACAAAATGTGAAGGGCTTAGCATTTTTCTGGGACTGTGACTCTTATGGCCAATTGATTTCCTGAAAGATGCTCCCATCTGTGCCACCACAGGGCCACATCAGAGTCCCTGGCTCCCTCGTGTTGTACCATTGGGTGTCACTGCATTTGCGGTGCCCTTGCTAATTTCAAGCCAGGGCATCATTGTAACTTTTGGCACAGTTTTTCAATTGCTAATTATACTCACATTTTGTGCAGATTTTCCCCTTGCAACTACCGATTGTCTCAGTTCCTCTCATCAGTTCAGAGTCCCTGTGTCTGTGCCTGCTCTGTGGGCAGGAAGGCGTGCTCCTCCCATGATGGCTGCCATGACTCTTACTGCATGCACAGTTGTCACATGAGAACCTGGCATCATGATCTCTTTGTCCTCCCTAAGCTCTGGTGACAATGATGTTGCTTCAGTGTCTATGACTGTATCGAGGTTTTATATTTTCAGAAAGGTGCATCTCTGCCATGAATATAGTCTCTTAATGTCATATTTGTGCTTCCCTCATGCGTGTACTAATTGTGATATTTTTTTACTTGAGTATACTTGATTACTCCATGGTATTTTAATACTAATATTGAAAAACAATTTTCATTTCTAATTTTCCCATTATTTTAAGAGAAGGAATTTTTCCAGTGCTTGTTTTCCACACATCAGATGCCTCTGGCTTTTTCTGTTTCTGTTGCTGAGTAAAAGAAGTCCCATTCCCTTTAACACTTTCTCTCAGACTCACTTATTCTTCTCCAAATGTTTTCACACTTTATCTACTAACCTGAGCCACACATCCCAGGTCCCAGGGGAGCAAGACAAAATGATCCATGGTCTCTGTCCTCAAGCAACTTAAAGAATGAGAGACAAGCCCTCTCCAGTCTGTGCCATGCTCTCACAAACTGCTCCTCACGACCAAGTCTTGCCCTTTCTTCCTTTTGAAATCCCTGCCCAGCCTCTGCCTAGTCTTCAGCACCCTCCTCCTGCAGGATTCCCCAGATTTTCCATGCTCACATGCCCTCTGTTCCCAGGTCTGTCTCTCCATCACGTGATGTGCTTTATGGTACCCCCATGGGGCAGAGTTATGCATTAGACACAGAAGTTGGTACACGTCCTTGGTGCCATGCACCAGAGTGTGGTTTGTATTGATTATGACATTGAATTTCACCTTGTGTATTTGTACTACAATAAAAAAAAATGGGTCCAGGAAGCACATGCTCCCTTTGTGTTAGCTGGAGGAAGACACTTTGTAGAAAGGGAGATATCCCTACCATGTGTACCCCTCCCTTTTTTTGCACAGTTCCTGGTCTCCTTCTTCTCTACCCACTCTCTCCTTCCTTTACCCTCAGATCCAGCCCAAGTTTGATTTTTTCCAGAAGGCTCCAGGGACTGACTGCCACCCCTATGCTGGCTTTGGTGCCACATGAGGATCCTATGGCATCTTCTCTCCTGGGAGTTGCTACTGTGGATCAGGTCATTTGTTTTCCTGGAAAGACCTTTATCTGTACTCAAATATGTTTTTCTGTATCTTCCTTGCAATAGGTGTCAACTCCTTCCAAGTCTACATGGCGTATAAGGACCTGTACCAGATGTCTGACAGCCAGGTAGGCTCTGATGCAAGCTTCTCTTCATCTGCACAGGCCAGAGCCAGCTTTCATGAGCAGGGGAGACCCTTATAGCCTGGGGACAGGTCTCACTCCCAGCACTAAGTGCAGTGTGACCATTGACTCTCCTCTACCTTTGTTCAGATCTTAAATGAGATGTGAACTTGGGATCCGACATGGGGTGTCCCTCACGTAGCTCTTCTCTAGCATCCTCTGGGCTGCTCATTAACAAACAGCTGCTTGGAGCCCATTGTAGACATTCAGAAGTCATCTGGACATGTACTTCCTGTAGGCTAGACAGTTGGCCTTGGGGCTCAGGGAAGGCTTAGAACCATCTTACTGACTCTGCAGAAGTAAGTGTGACCTTCCTCAAATAATGCAAGGCACCGAGGAAGTCAGAGTCTCCATTTTCTCATTTAAAAAATGTGAGCTCTCTGGCCTGGGGTGCAAGGAGCTGAGGAAGACACCACTGTGGGTTTCCAAGGGCAGGCTTACTGCTAATACCCACCCTCCCTCCACCACTGGACACCTCCTAGAGGAAGCTGTGGATGTCAGTACCAGCTTACTATACCCATTGCTTGCTGGTCAGCTGGGAAGATCTTTCCTACCATTTCTGGGCTTGAGGCTCATAATATCCCCCACCTTATAGAGGTTATTAGATCGTAGAGTGATTTTATACAATTGAAATTCAAGGACTCTTAGGAATTGTATCTTGGCTATTACTGTAGAACTGTGCTAACAGTGGCCTTTGCATGGGAGTCAGTCCAAAGAAGTACCTTGGATCATACAACTTACCTAGGATGACTTGAACGTTTTAAGCAGACACGGGGTACCCTAGAAGCATCGAGTTGGTTGGAGATTATGGGAGCAGTGGTGTGTAACACATGAGTAGAATTATGACTGGTGCTTTTTTCTTACATTGACCCCTGAGGTCCCTGGTGTGGATGTCAGCCATGGGCTTCTAATTGGGGGTCTTCCAAACTACTTCCTGCTTCTGAGAACCCTCTTACATTTGCAAGTATGTATCCCAGGAGCAGCAGTCTTGTACTTAGAAGGGAGACAAAGAAGATGGCAGGGTTATAGCAGTGCTTCTCAACCTATGGCTCATGATCCCTTTGGGGGTCAAATATCAGGTATCCTGCATATCAGATATTTATATTGTGATTCATAACAGTAGCAACATTACAGGTATAGAGTAGCAATGAAATAATTTTATGGTGGGAGGGGGTGTCTTAGGGTTTTACTGCTCTGAACAGACTGCATGACCAAGGCAAGTCTTATAAAGGACAATATTTAATTGAGTCTGGCTTACAGGTTCAGAGGTTCAGTCCATTATCATCAGCCCCACTCTGCTCCCTTCTCCCTGCTCCTTCCCAGGACTCTGGAGGATGCAAGTCAATCAGAGAGGCCAGAAAAGGCTCTGCCCATTCTAGGGTCCAGGAGCATCACCCCTGAGCTCTGGAGCATGGCAGCATCCAGGCAGGCATGGTGCAGGAGGAGCTGAGAGTTCTACATCTTCATCTGAAGGCTGCTAGGAAAAGACTGGCCCCCCCATGTGGTTAGGAGGAGGGTCTCATTGCCTACCCTCAGATTGGCACACTTCCTTTAAGGATGCCACAACCACTCCAATAAGGCCACACCTCATAAGAGGGACACTCCCTAGGCCAAGTATATTCAAATTATCACAGTGGTCACCAAAACATGAAGAACTGTGTTAAAGAGTTGCAGCATCAGGAGGTTAACAACCACTATGTTATAGTGACAGGATTTGCCCTTGATTAGTTTGGACCCATTCAACGTCCTACCTCTTGATTTGGAAGCCGGTGGCCCATGGGGTCGACAAAGACTGCAAGAGTGATCAAAGGAACAGCCTTTTAAATGTATGGAGTCCTACACCTTGATTTCTCACTAGCCCCATCTCTCCTTTTTAGCTGTACGAAGCCTTCACCTTCCTTAAAGGTCTGGGAGCTGTGATCTTAGTCCATGCAGAAAATGGAGATTTGATAGCTCAGGTGAGTGGTACAGGGTTCTCCCTCCTACCATAAGGGATCTATTAGAAAGCAGACAGTAAAAGAGGGGCGCATCCTCCATTAGTGAGATGAGTGGGTGGGGGAGGGTAGAGTTGAACATTGGATGCCATATCCCATGTGCAGATAAGAGATGTTCCTTTGTGTGCAGTGTGTCTACTAGCAAGGCATTTGGCTTCTGGGATCTGTTTTCTCCTCTGCATTGTGAGGTTCTGAATGAAACTGTCCTGCAAGTAGGGAGGGGTGGTGCCCCTCAGTGCCGTATGCACCCAGCTTCTTTTTTTAAATGTGGATTCTGAGGATTTTACTCATTCTCATTCTTGCATAGTCAGCACTTTACCAACTGAGCCATCTCCTCAGGCTCTTCTATTAATTAGGGTTCTCTAGAGGAAGAAAACAGAGAGAATGAATATATATAACATATTATGTGTCATATATCACATACCACATATCATATATTATATACATATAATATATAGTAAATCATACAATCTGTCTGTCTGTCTGCCTGTCTGTCTATATTAGAATGCCTTACAGATAGTCCAACAATGCCTGTCTCATTGGTCCTTGTCTTCTAGGAACAAAAACGGATCTTGGAGATGGGCATCACGGGCCCCGAGGGTCATGCTCTGAGTAGACCCGAGGAGGTAAGATCTCCCCACTCTGCTATCTGTGACTGCCAAGGACTCATTCCCAAGCCCTCAGTGGGACGGAACAACTCAGCTGCACCCAGCTCCTCCTCCTTCCCTCAGCTCTGTCCTCTCAGCCCCACTCTGCTCCCTTCTCCCTGCTCCTTCCCAAGATTCTGGAGGATGCAAGTCAATCAGAGAGGCCAGAAAAGGCTCTGCCCATTCTAGGGTCCAGGAGCATCACCCCTGGGCTCTGCACATACCCCAGTGTCCTAACTTGGGGAGAATCTTTAATGAATACTTGATATTTTGGTTACAGAAAAATAGACTGAAAAGACCCTGTCAAACCATACCTTTCTTAAAGCCGTGACTGAAGCCTTCACAGAGTGTAAATTAAAAGCCCCAAAATAAAAGTTACAGCAGTGCTTTACTGGTACTGAGAGCATGGCTGGTCTAGAGGGGACTGAGGCAAAATGAATCATGTTCAAGGGGTCACAGCAGCCATGGACATGCCCCAGTGTCACGGAGCCAGTCATTTGCCATGACCATTTTGCATGCCTTTGGATGCAGTGTCCTCTTGGGAGAGTCTTCTGACAGAGCCTGCAGAGTATTTCCAAACGATCCCAGGACATCATTCTATCTCCAACTCTTCCACCAGAATCATTTTAACTTTTCTTTCTCATGTTTCATCTGTTTTACTCTCCTTTTAAAAACGGAAGATTTATAGCTGCCTCCTTCCTCCTGTGACCTTTGCATTTGCTGTGTTCCTAGCTGGAGGCGGAGGCTGTGTTCCGGGCTATTGCCATTGCAGGCCGGATCAATTGCCCTGTGTACATCACCAAGGTCATGAGCAAGAGTGCAGCGGACATCATTGCACAGGCCAGGAAGAAAGGCAGGTGGTGCTTGTCCTCCTGAGGGGTGACAGAGGGCTGTCCAGGTTACTCTAGGGCAGAGGTCTGCCAAGAGCTAGCAGTCTGTGGTCTCTGATATACTGGAAGAGTGGTTTGGAGTTGGTTTTAGATTTGATTGCTAGTGTTAGAGACCTCTGCAACTCTCCGACAAGCTCTTAGCCTCAGCTCTTCCCTTTGTAATGATTCCTGTTTCCACTTCCATTGGCCAGATGAGACCCTGTGGCTCTTGGTTGACTTTAGAGCTTTTCTCTGGGCTCACAAAGCTGATTAGTAGTCCAGAATGGCCAGCAGGTCCTCCTGGATCCCATCTCCACTTATTTGGACCATTTCCTGGCTCTTGAGAGGGCTTGATCCTCTCCTGTGCTTTGTCTGGGACTCACATGGGGAACTTGGAGTTATAACCCAAGGGACGAGAGTCAGTTGTGGGTTGGGAAGAAGGAAGAAATTGTCCCAGAGTCAGTAGTTTGGGGACATCAGGAGCTCGATATGGATGAGTGCTGGCCAGGTCAGCTGCTATAACTGGCTACAGAATTGGTCTCTCGTAGTAAGGGGGACTATGTGGTGCTGCCCCTGAGAGAGATGATGGGTTATCTGCTTCTAGTCAGTCTCCTCTGTCACAGACTCTCCTTTTGTGTCAGCATAGACACTATTGGCTATAACCACACTCTTGATGTTTGCCCCTTCAAGGCCCTCTTGTCTTTGGTGAGCCCATAGCTGCAAGCCTGGGGACTGACGGCACCCACTACTGGAGCAAGAACTGGGCCAAGGCAGCTGCATTTGTGACTTCTCCTCCCCTGAGCCCAGACCCCACCACCCCTGACTACTTGACCTCCTTGCTGGCCTGGTGAGAGCCATGGGATGGGGACATGGGGCTGGGTTGTGGACATGCTCCTAGGCACGTGTCTAGCATCCAAATGACCTATGCATCCTAAAACTATAGAGGACAGCCTCAGCCTACATTTGCATTCACCAAGTCACAGCCCTCTCATCACTGAAACTGGCTCAGACTCTGAATACACCCACTGGTCCTCCAAACTCTCAAGGGGCAAAATGACAAACCCAGAGATCTATGTCACTCAACTATTACCCACAGGCAATATCTGTTCTATAAGCCCAGTATAGAGGGCCCAGCAGCCATAGGCCAGCAACCTCATTCCAAGAGACACATGCCTATGTGTGTGTGTGTGTGTGTGTGTGTGTGTGTGTGTGAGACTCTCTTGTGATATGAGGAGATGTGAGGCTTGGGTTGCAGATAGGAGGCTTTGAGTTGACAGACTGAGTTGGATGACTGACTATTTTATTGTTTATTGAGATAGGACTGGGTAGTTTACTTGCCTAGCATGTGTTAGACCCTGGGTTCAATTTTGAACACTAGAAAAAAAATACTGAGATAAAATTCCCCGATGCCCAGTGTCTCCTTCAGAACTAAAATAGAGCCACTGGCGTTTAAACTTCCAATCCTGTGCTGGGTGACCCATGCCAGGGTCTGCTGTTTACAGTGAGTGTAATTCTGCCTTCTTTCTACTCTTGCCAGTGGAGACTTGCAGGTCACAGGTAGTGGCCACTGTCCCTACAGTACTGCTCAGAAGGCTGTGGGCAAGGACAACTTCACTCTGATCCCTGAGGGTGTCAATGGCATAGAAGAGCGGATGACTGTTGTCTGGGACAAGGCAGTGGTAAGTCCACCCTTTTCCCCCTGGAAGATTCTAGAAGTATCCTGCCTGGACCATTCACGTCAGTGGTATGAACTAGAGGCTCTGAAATCGTCCTTTCTTCTACCTGAAAGTAGAGAAGGGAACAGAGGATTCCTGGGATGCTAGCCCTAGGCTGCAGTGTCTCACTTCCTGATGTCATAGTCCCGAATGAAGGAGGAAAAGTGGATGGCAGAAGGAAGTGGGTTTTAGCTCCTCAGAAGTGGCTCTAAAAAGCTCAGGTGTCTATCTTCATGTGTGCATGTGTGTGCATGCTTGTGGGTGCACGTGTGTCATGGTGCATTGTATGAAATTTAGAGGATAGCTTGTGGGAATCAGTTCCACCAGGACCCAGGAATTGAACTCAGATCATCAGATCTGTGTGGTAGGCGTCTTTACTTGCTGAGTCATCTTGCCAGTCCTTGCCTTATTTACTTATTTATTTTCAATTATTATATTTTGTATTGTGGATGTTTTGGCTGTATATAAGTCTGTGTACCACATGAGTGTCTGGTGCCCTTGAAGGCAAGCAGACAGCCCTGGAGACCGTGGAGTTGAAATTATAAACTGCTGTGAGCCACCATGTGGGTGCTGGGAATCAAATCCCGGGTCCTCAACCAGTGCTCCTCACTGCCGAGCTGTCTCTTCAGCCTCTCCTCACCTCATTTTTTGAGACAGGGTTCCTCTCTGGCCTTGAGCTCACCAAGTAGGTGTGGGGGCTGGCTGCCCACTGAGTCCACAGGATCCTCCTGTCTCCCCCCTCCCTCCAGTTCTAAGATTACAGGGCTGTTCTGCTGTGCCTGTCTCTTACCATCAGTTCCGGAGATTAGACTCAGATTCTCATGCTTATGTCACGAACACTTTACTAACTGCACCCTGTGGCTCCTGTGAGGTGTCAGTAGCCCTCTGCAGCTCCTTTAATCCCTCAAGGGTGACTGGTGTCCATCTGTGAAGACCCCATTGGAAAGCCCAGGTCTGTACCTATCTGTTCGTCTCCTCAATGCATGGGTCTTGATTTCAGGCTACTGGCAAGATGGATGAGAACCAGTTTGTAGCCGTTACCAGCACCAATGCAGCCAAGATCTTCAACCTGTACCCAAGGAAAGGTCGGATTGCTGTGGGCTCCGATGCTGATGTAGTCATCTGGGACCCAGATAAGATGAAGACCATAACAGCCAAAAGCCATAAATCAGTAAGTCCCAGCCCACCCATGGCACTCCTAGTTTGTGTGTTCTGTTGCATCATTTCAGAAGCTTCTGGCTAAAATATGGTTCAGGGTTTTCCAAATCTGCCACACGGCTGCACCAGCAGCTCACACTGGAGAGACTCCAGGGAGGTGCTTTGAGCAGGTGCAGCTAGGCTGCTGCTATGGTCTTGTGAGCATGCTCCCCACCCTCCGCCACTTTCTCTGGCTGTGCACACAGGGCAGGTACCTCTATTTCTGGCCATTGTGTCCTCCAGAAGAGCAGGCAGTGCTTATACCCCTCCGCCATCGCTCTAGTCCCCAGCATACCTTTTTAAAAAAATGACAGTTTTGGATAGAAATCATGGAGTAAAATTTGGAAACTGCAGAGGGAGTGATTGTTCTGTTTGTGACCTGGCTACAGAAAAAGTAAACAAAAATAGTCTGTAGAGCCAAGAAAATGGCATGGCAGGAGATACAAAATTCAGGGCAAGAACTGGGGGCAGGAGTCTGCCTCTTGCCAAAGGAAGGATAGGTTCTTTGCAGGGTGGGAAAACACTGTGAGACTAATAAATACCAGGACAGTTGCACAGTAAAGGTTGTGCAGATGTGTGTGTTGCCTAGGGGAGGAGACCTGCTCTCACTAACAGCTGCTGGTCACAGCATGGAGAGGGACAAGTGCAGAGACAGACTCCAGGGTGTAATGTGTGCACCTGTGATACTGTCAAAGCACCAGGGAGACTCAGTGTTGCCAGAGCTGGAACCTAGTGTCACCTCTTCAAGTGATGGAGATCACATGATCACACATACAGACTGCACACACAGTGTGTTTTAGCACAAACATAGAAATACCCCATTTGTTTGATGTTGGGTAGTGCATGTAGATCAGCGGTAGTCCACGTGCATGGTGGGACTCAGCTCAACGGCCTACAAACTTTAAAGAGCTCTCAGCCTCACATCATGCTCAGGAACTCTGGAATGGGAAGAATAAGGCTTCGAATGATGTGCAGCCAGTGGTGTGTGTGTGTGTGTGTGTGTGTGTGTGTGTGTATGGAAGAGAGAGAGAAGGAGAGAGAGAGAGATCAGAAGTCTTTAAGGACTCCACTCAGTTGGAGATAGAGAGCATCTCTGCCAGATACACTTTGTACCACTTGATTGCTTCCAACCACACATGACTCACATTTGAAATAATTGATAAAAAGTAAACACAATTAAGAACAGGTGAAAAGCCATTGGATCGTGGTGGTCGGCTCCTGGGGTTGAGTTTCCTCTTCAAGAGCAACAAACCTAATGCAGCCTTTTAGATGTTCTGTTGTCTTTCTTGTTAGTTTTTAAGATTTTAATTTATTTTTTTTTAATTCCATGTATGCATGTGTTTAACTGCGGAGACATGAATGTAGGGCCTGCAGATGCCAGAAAAGGGAGTTGAAGCCTCTGGAACTGGAGTTACAGGGCTGTGAGCTGTCTGCTGTGGGTGTTGGGAACTCAAGTCTGGTCCTCTGCAAGGACAGCAGGCATTAACTATTGAATCAAATCTTCTGCTGTCCTTTTGTCTCTCCCTCTCTGTCTCCCCCTTTCCCTCTCCCTCTCTCCCTCTTCCTCTCCCCGAGCCACCTCCCAGGCCCTGTTGTCTTTTCAGTAGACAAGACAGCAACAGCATGGTCTTGCCCTGTGCTCAAACTGTGAGTGTGCAATGTTCCTTGACTTCCATGTGTCAGTGTAGACTGGACTCATCTCTTGGGGTGTGATTTGCCTGTGTACAAGTGTTTTAGAGAAGCCCATGTACCTTAGTTAGGAAGTTCTCTCTCACAAAAGATAACAATGTCACAGAAATGTGAGTTACAATCAAGTACATAGTGCTTGTCTACAGAGTAGCATAGCTTCCATTCAAGATGGAAGGGTAAGTGTTAACATTCAGTTTCAACAAGTGCTGTTCTTTATCTGTTGTGCATGGTAGACCATCATGCAGAGGAGAAAAAGTCATTGAAAATACTTGTAACATATCATATGTGTGCCATATGGATGCAGGGGAAACCTTCGGTGTGGTACAGAAGTTAACTCTGGGCTTTTTGCATTCACAGACTGTGGAGTACAACATCTTTGAGGGCATGGAGTGCCATGGTTCCCCCCTCGTGGTCATCAGCCAGGGTAAGATTGTCTTTGAGGATGGAAACATCAGCGTCAGCAAGGGCATGGGCCGCTTCATCCCTCGGAAGCCATTCCCAGAGCACCTCTACCAGCGTGTCAGGATCAGGAGCAAGGTGAGCTCCTGCCTGGAGGGCCCTTGAGCTGCCTTGGGAGGCTCCAGTAAGCTCTGTCCTTGTCTCTGACTCAGGGGAGGGAATTCTGGACTCCTTACTGTGGCCCTCCCCCCTGTCTGTGTCCCTTCTGTCACCATATGAACTCATTATCTACATGATCTAAGTGACACTGTGCCAGAAAGGCCAGCTGTGTATGTTGCCTGTGTGTCTCTATTCTGTGTGTATGTAAACATGTCTGTCCGCTTTGTGTACTACACAGGTGTGCCACTGCATGTATTGCACACACATGTACATGTACACATACCCATTGTGTGTACTGTGCATGCATACATGTGTAAACATTTGTCTGTTGTTTATTTTATACACGTAAGCATATACGTGTGCCTATGTGTGCTGTGCACACATATTTGTATGTGTTCATTTATCCATTGTATATATTATACAGTGTATGCATACATGTGTGGGTGTGTGCCTATTGTGTGTGCTGTGCGTGTATGTGTGTATTCATTCTATGTACTGTACATGACTGTATATATACAGGTGTGTGTCTCGCAAATTGGGTGTACATACATGCACATGTATATTTGTACTTGAGTGGGTACATGCTCATTTGTGTATTTCAATTCTTGTACTTTACTAATGGTAGCACTACTTCCGATTTAAATAGTGAAGTCAGACACCTTCTCTCAATCCCAGACCCCACAGAGTTGCTCCCATCTGTCAACTGTCCCTCTGTCACAAGGGACAGTACCAGACAGACTCACATCACAGGCACTGTGGGCCAGGGGTCTCTGTTACCAAAATGGCTGGGATGTCCACACCTGGTACCCTTCCCTGGGCTGTAGGCCAACCTGGTCCGAAGCTGAATCCTATGGTGAACAGTTAATTGCCACTGGGAAAGTACCTGGCCATGCTAAGTCATCAGTTTACATCAGGGAGTCAGGTTACTGTACTTGGGGTTCCCTGCCCATGTGTCTGGGCAGTGGACAGGAGCCAGGCTGGGAGTGGGGCACAGAGCCTGCCTTTGGCCACTCTAAGTGGAGAGAAGGGTGGTGACTGAAGGGAGGCATGAGAAGCAGGGTGACAAGGGCACAAGTCACCGGAGGCCTTGGTAGTCAGGGAGCAGGGCCTTGGGATGAAGCTGAGCTTGCTAGCTTTGGAGGAGGAGGAGCCTGGAAAGGGGGTCAGGACAGTTAACACTACTGGTCCCTTTAAGGCCTTGTACAGTTCCCTGGATACATGCTGTTCTCTGAGGCCTGGAGCCAGTGTCATCTCCTTTGGACATTTTTGAGGCTCTCTGGGCTGTACAGGATCTCCAGCAGGCTCCAGGGGTCCCTGCCTTAGCCCTGGGCTGTTGGGCTTCTTTCAGTGGCATGGCAGACAGCCTCTCTGTTTCTGGATGGTGGCAGCCTGCCCTCTTGTGGCCACCATGGGGAAGATCCTCCAGCACCTTGATTCCTTTGCCCTTCCTGTCTCACCCCTCTCTCCCTTCTTTAACCAGTCGTCTGCCCCCAGTTCCTCATCTCCCTATGTACTCTGTAAAGATGAAACTGACGTGTGTATGTGTGTGAATGTATATCCATATTGCGCTGTGCTATGTGGGCGCATGTCTATGTGTCCACAAGTGTGGCTTATGTGAGCATATGTGTAGAGTGCAGCTAGATGGCCTCAGGCTCCTTTGTTGTCAGGGCAGAAGCACAGACGCAGTGATAACCTGACTCTCCTCTCTTTCTGTTCAGGTTTTCGGGTTGCATAGTGTTTCCAGGGGCATGTACGATGGTCCCGTGTACGAGGTGCCAGCTACACCCAAACATGCAGCTCCTGCTCCTTCTGCCAAATCCTCGCCTTCTAAACATCAACCCCCACCCATCAGGAACCTCCACCAGTCCAACTTCAGCTTATCAGGTAGTCTCAGGGAAGCCAAGCTCCTGTGGGAAGGGACACATGGCTTTGGGCATAGGTGGAAAAGGCGAAGGCACGGGCACACTCCTCTGCTGTGCCCCCGAGGCTCAGTATGGGCAGGTGTTTCTAGAGAGCAGCACAGCATGTTGATTCTTGACATCAGCACCAATCAGCCCTGGGTTTCAGCATTATTGGAGTGGGAGAGAAGACATTACCACTCTCATACCAGGAAGCTAAGTGTGGAGCCCAGGGGTGGGTATGAGGCAGGAGCCCTGTCATTTCCTGGATACATGCTCTGTACCTCGCTCTCAACCACACGCACCCTGGCGTAGGAAGCACAATATGGACTTTATGTCACACTCACATGGTGGTGGTGTGTTCCTGGTATTGTTTGAAGTTTCACAAAATTCAGTTTCAAAATTCTAAGATTCGGACTCAACAACAATTAGGAATAAGGTCCCAACTCGAGACATATACCTGCAACAACACCAGATGGCCACACGAGGGCAGACACACACTGGGAGCATTGTACTGTCATTGAAGTACGAGTTAGAGCCAGTGTAGGAGGGTCTAGGGATTGAATGATGAACAATGCATAGCTGGACAGCTTCAGATAAAACAAAGAACTTGCTGAATTCCACAGTTTAAAGTCTTGGTTGTTCTTTTCAACGGCCTTTAAAAAGCATGAACTATTAAAAACGTGAAATGAGCTCATGAGCTATGTAAAAACAGGCAGTGGGCTAAACTATGTCAGTGTTCATACCGAAAAAGTATGAGCTCGTAACAGAGAGGATGGCAGGATCTGAGAGAGGATGTAGTTATAGTTTAAATTGTAAGATGAGAAGTACTCTGCATGGACAGTGGGTTCTGGGTCAAGGGACCCCGGGACACCTCAGTTTCATGATCCTTTCTTGGAGTGCATTCTGGTGTTGTAGTAGCAAGTTATTGCACAAAAAGACTCAGGCCACCCTAGAATCCTGTCTGTGTGCACCAAGCTGCCTTCTGTGTTGGGAGGAGCTTGCAGACTGGCTCTCTAGGTCCGTCAGACAACTAAATACCATAGATCTATCCTTAAGATGTGGATAGAATAATCTTAGATCAAGGATAGCTATGTAATAGCAAGCCTGCGTTAGGCCCTCGGCCTGCTCTCCACCTGGGCCCTCCATCCCCTCTGTAGCTCATGATGCTGCCCTCAGGGCTTTGTGGACATTTACCAAATGCCACTCCTGCCAGCCGCATAGCTGACTCTCCGGCATTGCTATAAAGTTCATCCTTGCCCACTTCCAAAGCAGAACACTGCTCTGGCACATAGGTGCAGTGTGTTAGTCTAGCAGGCATCTTCATGGGATAATCAGTTACCTGGCAATCAAGGTGCATGAGGGGAAATGAATGGAGTATAGACTGAGTCCTGGGTAGCCAGGAAGACACAGACAGATGGCTGACAATGGCACAGCTGGGAGAACCAGAGCTGTACTCTGTGCCAGGCTCTTGAAGGCTCACCCAAACAGGCCCTGTAAAGTCAGTGTCAGAAGGGAAGCCAGTCAGTCCACATGCAGGCACAGACTTGTGTAGTGTGCGTGTGCACATCTATCAAATCCACTGGAGCCAGGACACTTGTGTGAAGGAGGGTGGGCTTCAGGGGAAAGCTAGTATGAGCATGACTTCTGCCTTCTGAACCTAATATCTGTGTCCTTAGGGTATTCAGCCTGAGCCTCAGCAGCCTTATTTTTGAATTGTGGGTAGAACACATATCTACCATCAATTTGTGTATTCTCAGCACACATCAGTGCACCATGTCTGCCTGCACACAGTGGGAACTCACTAAGTGCTTTCCTCTCTCAAGGTCAAACTATGCAGGAGTCAGAGATATAGGAGAGGGACCTCAGGACTGGCAGGTACCCAGGAGAGGTCAGGCAGGTCTACAGGTCAGGGACCCTTTCTCGAGTGAACCTAGACAGGGTCTTGAAGGTGGGTTGGAGTGATGAGCAGTCTCAGCATCAGCATGCCAAGGTGATATAAACAGGTCTTATTCCACACACTGTTGACCTTCTGTTTCTTTCAGGTGCCCAGATAGATGACAACAATCCAAGGCGTACAGGCCACCGCATTGTGGCGCCCCCTGGTGGCCGCTCCAACATCACCAGCCTCGGTTGACCTCAGATGAGCCAGATATGCAAGAGTGAAGGATTATGGGAAAATGTCCATTCCTTTTCCTGTCCGTGTTTTTGAAGCCCACAGTTTTAGTTGGTACTGATGGAGGGGAGATTGAGTGATGCTCTTTCCTTCTCTGCTTAGGAAGAAGTGGTACTAGTGTGGTGTGTTTGCCTGGAAGTTACTTGCCCACAGTATGTGTTCACACCGACTCCACCTCAGAGCATGGTGTCTCCATTTTCCCTTCATAGTGACCCCAGGTTTAGCATCGTCCTATACTGTCCCCTCCACTCCTCCATGACCCTCTGAGTGATGGTTCCTTTGCGCCCTGTAGCTGTTCTAGGATAGGATGCATGTTAGTAAGTTATGTATGCAAGTCTGAGCGAGGCTGATGGACATCGTCGAGGACCGACATAGACACGATGCCAAGACCTTAGCCCCCAGGGGAGATTTCCAAACTCTTAAAAATGATGGCTCCCCATGAGTCTTCACTAGAAAGATGTGGTCCCCATCCCCACCCTGACTGAGACCTGTGAATATGCAGAATGACAGGGAAGGTCACGGAGCTCCACCACCCATGTCCTGTGTCAACAACCTGGTCCCTGTGGCACCTGTAACTGGCCATAGTGTTGTTCTGGTCTGTGTGTTCTTCCAGCCAGCCTTGGGCTTTGGGCCCAGCCAGGCTCACACCCAGAAAGGGGTGTCCTGATACCCCACTCAGGCCTTGAGGATGGTGCGGTAATGGCTCTGCCCAGGCTGCCTGTGTCTCTGTCCCTCTGAGGAGGTCAAGCAGGGCAGTCAGATTTTTAAAGTTTTGTACAGTTTTCCTTTGTATTCACTTCCATTTTTACTTAATAAATGACTTGTTGGTGGCTCTTATTTCTGAATTCAAAGCTTGTGAAAAAAAATAAAGAAATTAAATTGCCCGTTGATCTGAGTGGGTGTTTTCATTTGGGTGCCTCAAATGCCTGGTACTCATCCTAACTCTATGATGGCCAAGTACTGGGGACACTGGGGGTGGGGATGGGAGGGAAGAGTTAGTACATGCCTTGGGAAAATGTGTCAAGCCCTGGATCAGTAGGCGGGCTTCTGGGCTATGCACTGATTGACAGACAAAGCTCACAGATAGGTTTGCATAGGAGCTGGATCACTAAGGGTACTGAGCAGAGACACTCTATTCGGCTCTCTAAGGGGAGGAGCTGGGAGAAGGCTGTGCATTCTGTAAGGAGCCACGCTGCTCTCCAACCAAGTAAGCCTGAGATTAAAGAACAAGAGGCTCCCCAAGTGAAGGGTACCCTTGCAAACTGAGTGACAATTTTTCTCTACAGTTCCACAGAGGCCCTGTAGGAAAGAACATAGGGCCAGACTAACTCGGCTTCAGGGGAAGGATCTTCTCTTACATTAGCTGTTCCTATGAGAGTACCCAGGGCCTACTTGGGATGGGATGTGATAAGCAGCCTTTAAAAAATCCTTGTTAGACATGGCTCAAGGTCTATTGGGCAGCTTGGGGCCCAGCAGGTGCCTGGCTGCATAGAGGTCAGCTTGCAGGGGTCACAAGCCCCACACTGGGAGGGAGGCATTGTTCCCATTTCCCTTCTGTTTTGGGGTTGTGGACCAGCTTCTTAGAAACCAGGAATCCCCTCCTGTGGCAACCTTCTGACTCCTGAGGAGCTACAGTCTCCTACCATGATCAGGGAGTGAAGTTATGTGGGCAGGAACTGGACAAGGGCTTCTCTTAGGTCAGGCATACCTCTCCTTACTCTCCCTGACTCTCCTGAGTTGTAAAAAAAAAAAAAAAAAAAATCTTGCCTCATACAATATATCCTAACCACAGTTTCCCCTCCCTTCACTCCTCCTAGTACCCACTACCTCCCCCTCTCTTCCCCAGATCCACTCCTCCTCTGTTTTCCTTCAGAAAAGAGCAGGCCTCCCAGGGACATCAATCAAACACGGCATAACAAGTTCCAATAAGACTGGGTACAAACCCTCTTATTAGGGATGGGTAAGACAACACAGTAGGAGGAAATGGGTCCCAAGAGCAGGCAAAAGAGTCAGAGACACCCACCCACTGTTAGGAGTCCCACAAAAAAACCCACCAAGCTATCAACCATAACATTTGCAGAGGACCTAGTATAAATTCATGCAAGCACCATGGTTATGACTGCAGTCTCTGTGAGCCCCTATGAGCCCTGCTTGGTTGATTCTTTCTGTAGGCCATGTTCTCCTGGTATCCTTGACCTCTCTGGGTCCCACAATTCTCCTTGCCCTCTTCTATGGGGTTCCCTGAGCTCCAAGGAGAGGTGCTTTCTGGAAAGCTCCAATTTGGGCTCCTTTTCCACCTAATGTTCAGCTGTGGGTTCTGCATCTGTTCCCTCTTTGGTGATGATTGGGTCAGCATTGATTTTGAGTATAGCAAATATCATTAAGAATCATTTTATTGATTTTTTTTCTATCCTAGGTCTCTGGGCTATCTAGCCTCTGGTTTCCGGTCACCCAGGCAGTGTCAGGCATGGTCTCCCTTTCATGATGTGGGCTTCAGATTAGACCAGGCATTGGTTGTCCACATGCACATGTTCTGAGCTTCTATTGTCCCTGTCCATCTTGAGGGTGGCATTATTGTAGATTGAAGGTTTGAGGCTGGGCTGGTGTCCTAGTCTCATCACTGGAAAGTTGCCTGGTTACAGAGAATGGTGTTTCATGTTCTGTATCCTCCTTTACTAGGAGTCCTCGCTAGGGTCACTCTTGTGAGTCCTGGGATTGTCTATTGCACTAGGTTTTCACAATGCCTCCCAGAGCTCTCCAACTCCAGTCGTCTCTCTCCACTCCTCCCCACTTCCTGTTCCCATTCCCACTCACACCCAGTCCACCCACAAAATCTATTATATTTATCCTTCCTGGGGAGATCCATGCATTTCCCCTAGAGGCCTCCTTGTTACTTAGCCTCCCTGGGTCTGTGGATTGTAGCATGACTGTCATTTACTTAATAGCTAATATCCACTTATAAGTGAGTACAACCATGCTTGACTTTCTGGGTCTGGGTTACCTTAGCCAGGAAAAGTTTCTTTTTCTAATTCCATCCATTTGTCTGAAAAATTTCATGATGTCATTGTTTTTTAACAGCTAAATAATACTACCTTGTGTAAACATATTACATTTTCTTTATCCATTCTTTGGTTGAGGGACATCTTGGTTGTTTCGAGTTTCTGGCCGTTGTGAAGGAAGTCACTACAGATGTGGGTGACAAGTGTCCTTGTGGTAGGATGGAGAATCTTACCAAGAATGGTATAACTGGGTTCTGGGGCAGTGGACTGTGCCAGGAAACTTGGTTAGGTGTAGTGGGTTCAGAAACTCCAGTATTCTCATACTGGAGGGTGGCAGGTTTCACTTACTCCCGACTGAAGTGGAAACTTAAGGGTTCTTTGGAAAGTCAGTTGGATGGTGTTTTGCTGAGGAAAACACATGAAGGAACATTTCATTAAAGTGGACACAGGTGAAAGGCTAAGGCAGACTCGTGAAGGAACATTTCGCTGAGCAGACAAGGAGAGAGGATGTTCTGCTAAAGCAAGCTGTGAAAGGACGTGCAATGAGGGATTCTTTGCTAACAACATCATGTATTGGTCTGCCTTACATTGTGTAGTTGAGCTGCATTTGTCTGGACTTTATAGAGAGAAATGCACCAAAACACTTCTGGCGGTTTCTCGCCACTTCCATGGACTCAGGCTGATTGGATTCATGTGCTGAGGCAAGGCAAGTGCTGAAGCAAGAGCCGTGGAGGACACGTGACGTTTGGAGGGCATAAGTAGGACTCTAAGGAGTGACTGAGAGAGAGCTAGGCTTGCTCATAGAGCTAGCTGTGCAACGCTTGTGGGTCTCCCATCTTTGCTGATCTTCGCTTTCCTGAGAGAGGCACAGCTGAGAACTTCTCCTGGGTTCCTGTTGGTCCCTCCTGCTGACTTGAGCTGAGGCTGCTAGGTCATGTCACTGCTGTTGCTAACCCAACTCTACCAAACTGGACTGCTGGTGTATCCATGAAATGTCTGTGAGTGAGTCAAGCTGCCGCTGCCTGCTGACCAGTGAACTAAGCTGCTGATTTCCAGACAACACAGATGGGAGTTGCTCCAAAGAACCTTTCTAAACAGGTCCACTTTTCCTTACCCTTTCTTTTCCATTACCTCTGGTGGGTGACAGGCTACAGGGAGGTAAAAGCTTTAATAACCATCATTAAAAATAAGGTTTGAAATAATTAAAGTTACACCCGACCAGTTTTCTGTCCTGGAACAAGTGACCATGGCACTCCATGGAGAGGACTGTGACAATCAGTCACATGGGGCAGTGCCTGAAGCTCCTCCACATGCAAATGAGGCAATGCTAAAATCTCAAACCAAGTCAGTAGAAGGCATCGGCTTTTAGACCCCAACCCATCCCAAAATGTATATAAGGCTCTGTCCAGAAGGAATAAAGCACGGGTTATCTCATCAAAGATAGTCTGAGAACATCTGTCATATAAGAGCTGTAACACTTTTGAGGAAGAGAGTTCTCTCCCCAGGCTAATCAAGCCCCCCTTCCCCTTTGCTGGCTCCATGTAGGAGCCACGGCAGAGACCCAGCAGCTTTCCCAGATCTGACTACCCCTTCCTGTTCATGCTGGCCCACAGCATATAGTCTCGCTACTCCAGGCAGCCTCGGCTGTGGAAGACCAACTCCCCTCCCCTTTGAAAGCACAACTCTTTGGCTGCCTTACCCTGGCCAGAGCTCTGTAGATCTCTACAGATAGTGTTCAGTACACAGACCAGCACTGGGTCTTGGGATAGATCAAGCCCCAGGTTTCCTAGAAACTGCCATATTGATTTCCATAATGGTTGTACACATTTGTAATCCCACCAGCAATGGAGGAGAGTGTTCTCCTTGCTCCATAATCTTGTCTGCATGAGCTGTCACTTATATTATTGCTCTTAGCTGTTGGGGACCCTGGACCACCATCCTAGCTTATAAAAATTGTAAACTGCTTTTATGAGGAACTGCCTCCTCTGGGAAAAACCTGACCTTTGACCAAAGAAGTTTCTCTTGCTCTGTCAAGAGATAAGCCCAGGGAGCTACCCATTGTTCCAAGAGAGCCTCAGAGAGTCTCCTGCAGTTAATCAGTAGCAGGTTAAAAAGATATGCTCCCTCAGATCTCAGGTCTCAGTAAACTTAAAGAAGTAACTTTAAGTAATTAACTCAGTAAACTTAAAGTCTGGCATTTCCTGGGAGTCTGGAGAGATGGCTCAGCTATTAACAACATGAACTGCTCTTCCAGAAGACCTTTGTCCTCCCTTCCCCTTACCCAAGTCTATATATTGAAAATCGCCCTTGCATTTAAGGAGATCTTGACAAAATTATGCAGGATCTGGTCTCCTTTCTCGGCCATGTTTCCTTTCAGGTGACGGTCCACTCTGACAACCCATGAATAACTGGACCTGCAGGTTGGGTCACTTAGCCATTCTGACAGGTGCAAGACTTTGGATACTCTAAAAAGGTTTTTGGATATTTTAGAGGTGATTTGAACTTTTAAAAAAGACTTTGGTTATTTTATTAATTTTTTGAAAGTTCTGCATTTTATTCCTGGACAAACCACACCCCCAATTTAGATACGAGCAAATCTCCAGGTTAAAAACGTCAAACTTTAGGCTGGAGAGATGGCTCAGTGGTTAAGAGCACTGACTGCGTTTCCGAGATCCTGAGTTCAATTCCCAGTAACCACAGGGTGGCTCACAACCATCTGTAATGGAACCCAATGCTCTCTTCTGGAGTATCTGAAGACAGCTACAGGGTATTCATATGCATAAAATAAAGAAATCTTTAAAAAACTGTTGAAGTCCATCTGGTAGGACTGATGGATGACCACAATTCGGATAAATCCTCAGACTTGCCACTGTGTGGATCTTACAGATCTAGCTTCGCTCTCCTCCAGTGTCTTCTCTTAGAGCTGTATCTGATTTTTTTTTTTTTACCAGTTTCCATGTGAATTTATTGAGGAACAGGACGATTTTGCTTTTGTTTCTTAGCCAGGAATCACTTGATTCTCAAAGGCTTGTGAGAAGACATGGTGAGAAGGCAAATCAGGTATAGAATACATAATGGCAGAGGAGAAGGGAATGGTGACGTTGGCTGTTTGAAAGAGACTAAACCTTTAAGGTAGATTTTAAGGCCTGTGGGACTTTTGAAGATACGCTGTTTTCCAATGTGATACTAATATTAACAAGATATCCTGGGTACATATGAGAAAGGAAAGACGGCAGTTGAGTGGTGATGTGTTTTGAGAGGAGAGGATCTTAATTGAAGAAGCCCCTATAAGGTTGGACTGTAGGCAAATCTGTAGGGCGTTTTTTTGGTGGTTGATGTGTAAGGGCCCAGTTAGTGTGGGTGATGCCACCCCTGGGCAGATGGTTCTGAAAACTATAAGAAAGCAGGCTGAGCAAGCCACGAGGAGCAAGCCAGTAAGCAGTGTTTCTCTAAGGCCCATTCTTTAGTTCTTGCCTCCAGGTTCCTGCCGTAGGTTTCTGACCTCAGCGATGGACTATGATATGGAACCGTAAGCTGAAATAAACCCTTCCTCCCCAAGCTAGCTGCTTTTGGTCATTGTATTTTATCACACAATAGAAACCCTAAGAAACTCGGGTTACCTGGCCAGTCTTGGTGCTGGAGGAGGTGAGCAATATGATTTATGTCTACCACAGTCACACCATCAAATCAGGGGACTTAAGTGACAATAGTGATCCCCATGCAAGCAGTATCCTTGCAGGAAGGAAACCAGAGCCTTTCCAGATTCCTCAGGTGACATGCTACATTACAGCCACCAGAGGGCACTGTGGACTCATGCTGGGAACCAACCCCATTCTGGGCAGGTTGGGAAACATGCATGGTTGATCTTCTGGTTGTTAAAACTGATTACAGGGGAAGTGACTCAGTTCTTAAAGTGCTTGGCTTCTGAGCTGAGGACCTTCTGGTCAGGCAGCCTCTCCTAACTGGTGAGTTCCAGGCCAATGAGAACCTCTCCCCAATCCTTTCCCCTAAAATGGATAAAGGCCAGGCGGTGGCACAAGCCTTGTGGACTCCAGTGGTTGAGTCAGGTAGATCTCTGGATCGCTGAGTTTGAGGCTAGCTCTGGCCTCCACATGTATACATTCATCACACCACCACACACACACACACACACACACACACACACCTGCTTTCTAATTAGCCAGTCGTAGTTTTATTTTCAGAACCTAAAATTCCTAGAAAGTTCAGAAGATTCCTGAGAGGACTCCGAGTCACAGAAACTAGTGGGATGTACTGTGCTGTTCTGGGCTTGCCCAGGGGAGGTACACATTGACCTAGCACTGTGAAACACAGGAGATAAATGGTTGGGTACAGTTGGCATCTAGTGGGTAGAGCCCAGGGTTGCTGCCCATTGTCCTTCAATGTACAGGACAGCCTTGGTCCCCATATGCCTGAAACAGCCAAGAACAACTCCTGGGGTAGAGTTCTTTATTCAGGAGGAGCCAGGGTTGGCTCCTGTCTAAGGAGCTTAAGGCACAGGAGGCTGGGGAACGAGTTGGGGAAGAAGAAGGAATGTTGCTTGCTGCCTCAGCTAATCCTTAGTGATTCCCAGTGTGAACACTGGGGTTCCTCGGGAGGTGTCTCCTAAGAACAGCGAACCTGATGTGAGTTTCCACTGAGTGATAGCTCTCATCTCAAATGTACCAGTGTGTGCCACCCCGACCTCCCAGCTCCACCTGAGTCTGGGTCTGGCATCATCAGCTTTCACACCCGAACAATGGGTAATCATACTCAAATGTTGACAGTGATGACTGGGAATCCTTGACGCTGTTAGAAGAGACAGCCTCCCAGGTGAGAAAGGCCTCTGGCCTACAGGGCAAATAAGGCTTGTTTGAAAGCTTATGGAAGCCCTTGTCTCCTTCAGAAGGGGCAGGTGACCTGCGGTGTCTCCTCAGGGGAAGGTTTCCTATCCTCAGTGGAGCTTGATGGTAGGAACAGCATCCCTGCCCACAGAGGACCTCTTCTGGTACATGACAGGCAAGTGTGGTCCTCATGTTTCAAGTGGTTCAGAACAGGTCTGTGTGTCTGGAACACCGTGGCTATGCCACGAATATCGGCCCTAGGACTCACACATCCTTGGGTGACCAGGTACCAGGGCTACCTGAGCCAACAGATAGACATACCAAGGCCAAACATTGGTCCTGGTTGGGACCCTGGCAGCCAGAGCCAAGGTTTGAGAGGACTGTGGAACAGCGGAGGTGAACCAGTGGCCTCAGGTCCAAAAATATCAGCTATGCTAAGACTCTAATGAGCAAGCTTCATGCATGCTGGGAATCAGGCTCTCCAATCTCTAACCAGACTGTTAGGCAGCACCAAGACACTGTGTGAGGTTGGAGGGTAGGGGTAGAGTCCTCCTGAGGGAGGAAGAGACCAGGGCAAGAGGACCAGGGTGGAAATTGAGATGCTACATTCCCAAGAGCATGTCCCCACCATCTCCAATGATCCCAGGCACTTGGTGCTATTGTCTCGCTATCTTCACTTTCTAAGGCAGGTGGTATCCCCCTCTCTCAAGACTGGCCTCTTCTTCTGTCCCCCAGTCACACAGAGGAAGTGAGGTACATGGCAGGCCCATCTCAGCAGGGCTCCAACTATAGATTGCTTCTTTTCTGCAGTATCTTCCTTGTGCTTTCTCCATCGACAGCTTCACTATCCCGCTGACCCAGCCTTCTGCTGCTGCGGATATGGATGCGAGGCGACGCTGAGAGTGCTGCACTGTGGATGCAGGACCAATCAGAAGTGAAACTTCCTCTTGCATGTGATGTATCAAAGGCAGGCAGAAGCTACCCAGTGCCAGAGGATAATGGAGATCCTGGTTCAGTTGACCCAGCAGCCCCAGAGCTGATTCACAAAGGAAAGGTCCCAGCAGAACAGGCACCTCCTGTTGTGGTGCCTCCCTTCCCACTGTTCTCAAATAATATCCCTAGCACTTCCTGGGCCTCACATGAGCACCTTGAGAAGAGTCATTCCCAGCCTCCAGACACTTGACAGGAGGCAGGAGAAAGGCAGTGGGCTGGAACCCCTCACACCTGAGTGGTTCTGCTGTGTGGTCAGCCAAAGCAAGGTGGTCATTGTTTGGTAGCCCCAGGTCCTCTCTCTCCCGAGGTGGGGGCTTCTTCCTTTTGGTCCTTACTGGCTTCTCTGTAGAAGACAAACATACCCAGGATGACTTCATGACTTTAGATGGCACTTCCTCCTCCCACAGTTTAGGAGCAACCTTGGTGGGCAAGTGGGCTTTGTACCCACATCATTGTGAAGCAAGCTGAACACCGTGAAGTATTTCCCACACCCCACAGCCTGCGTTTGACAGAGCTGGGATGGGAACTGGGTGCACCAGGTTCCCTGTTTCTGCTTCATCCACAGCATGCAGAATACAGGAATCGGGAGAGATAGAGGGTAGAGTGTGGGTACTGGCCAGAGCTTTTGTGTGCAATAGCTGTGCATCACTTCCACCAACAGATGGCATCAGGCAATGACGTCCCAAAGTATCTCTGGCAGGGGAAAGAGATGTCATTTCCCCATTTTGTGTATGGGAAAGTAGAGACAGGGAATAAGATGAGGCAGGAGAGTAGTTCAGGCAGGAACTGGCATGGTGGGTACTAGAGAGCTAGGGTCTCTAAGGTGTCCCGATCCTGCTCAGTTTCGGAGAGTAGGGGAGCCAAGAGAAGCTATGCAGGATACCCAAGGCTACACAGCTGTTTGATGGTGGCTGTGGGCTGGCATCCACACTTCTAAGCTCAGAACCCCTCCTGCTACAGGGACTTACCTGGCAGTCCTCGTTTGTTGGAGAAGGGCTTGTTCTCAGGAAGGGGCACTCTGGCCAATGTCGCTAGCTCTGAGATAAGGTTCTGCTCAGCTTCCTGACAGACAAACGGAAGCAAATCAGTTCCCTGCCACTGAGTTGAAGTCTTACGCTGTGGAGATTGGCTGGTGGCCACATCTCATGTCCCAGTGTAGAAGATTTACCAAGCAGAACCCCACCCCAAGACATCAGGACCAGGACAGAGGCATGGAGGAGGCTGCTCCTCTTGACACCTGGGTCCTCTCTCCTCGTCACATAACCCTGTCCACAATGAGGGCAGTTAGGAGGGTCAACCACTGCCAAACACCAGCTCTGCTCCACTTCAGTGCATGGCTGCCAGAAGACCCAGAAGCTTTGATGTGTCTATACCAGACTCAGTTTTCCTATCTATAGTAAGGATCACTGAAGCCACCCCTTCAATTGCTCACATTTAATGTTGAGAGCTCTCAGATTAGCTGCCATCTGCAAGGGACCCTTGGGAACAGAAGCTCATCATTAACAGGGTTCTTAACAACTGCTGCCACCACTACCAGCCTTGGCCGGATGGACAAAGAAAAGGCCAAACCACGGTGATACCCTTCATTCTGAAATCCTGATTTTTTTCTTTTAAATTTTATTTACTTATCTATTTGGTGGTGGGGTGGTGGTGACGGTAGGTGTTTGTGTGTGTGTGTGTGTGTACACCACAGTGCACACATGGTGGTCAGAGAACAGTTTTAGAAAGTAAGTTCTTCCCTTCCCCCATGCGTTCTGGGGATCTAACTCAGGTCCAGGTTTGAGCAAAAAGTGCTTTTTAGCTGCTGAGCCATGCAGTCTTTCCTTGATTTTGTTTGAAAGCAGCCTGACGTCCCCTGATACTCTTTAAAAGGCAGATACTCTGGGAGTCCAGTCACACCTCGTAATCCTCCAGGTTGTGACTTTTCTGTGCTATAGTGTCCACTTTCTACTCACGGAGTTTAGCCTCCTTGAATGCTCTACATAGACTGTGGTCTTTGTTACTGTCAGCACAGCCCAAGAGGCAGAGATGGCAGTCCTGATACCCTGTAGCCTTTTTGGTGGTGGTCTGCACCACAGGGAAATACTCATTCCTTCACTACTTCCCAAACCGTGGGCAGACTGCTCAGCTGTGCCCTGCATACACCAGGGCATACACCAGGACCACGTGGGACCTGCTATCCCCAGGGGCTCATGTTCCCTTCAGAAAGCCACACAGTGTCAAAGATGCCATGGACAAAGAGAGGTGGAGAGTCTGGCGTGGGGCACAGAGGTTTTTTACAGTGGCCTGGGCAGCTGGCCATGAGCCCGGGTGTGGCCTCTTCCTGGTGCACTATGGCACTGCCTAGTGACACATCTCTGAAACTACCTGCAGCTGGGTCTCAAGCTGGGCTTCCAGTTGGTCCAGCTCTTGTGCCTTCTGCCTCTGAGAGTTCAGGCGGCCCTGCTGGTGCTTTGTGAACTGGTCCAGGAGCTTCTTCTGCTGTGACAGCATCCTGGTGGTAGGAAGGGATGGTTAACACTGTTGGAACCCTTGGCCAATAGGTCCTTACAAAACCCTTCCAGAAGTCATACTGCATGGGAACATGCTGCACAAAGAGCCTGAGACCCTTAACTGCACTTGAGCCCTGGAGCGAAAGGGGGAGCCAGGAAACCATGTGCATGGAATGCTGTAGCCATATTCTTCCAGGAGTCGAGTTCTGACCCTGGGGCGGCATGGCTATCAAGCATGGGGAAGTCTAAGGAATCCTGCACTAAGACTGAATTTATACTCCTAGGAAAGCCTGGAGACATGAGGACAGAGGCAAGTTAGGACACTGAAAGGTGGGGGACAAAGAACTGCACACTGGCATCATCTCATGAGCAGACAACAGCACCTAAGAAGAGAAGTTCCCGTGAAAGGACCAGAGGCCTTCCAGGACCACCAAGGAAGCTCATGTCCAGGAACAGTGTCTGAGAAAGCCTTAATGTGGCATCCTTCTAATTCTGTGAAGTAGGGATAGGTTGGGTATAGGCAAAGTCCCTCACACAGAGTACCACCTTGGACACAGACCCCTTCTCTCTTCCTCTTCAGCATACCTTGCTTTGGCCCTCTGCAAACAGTGACATTCTATTCCTGGCCTGTAGTTTGCAGCTACTGCTTTTCTATCTTCAGGGTCAATTTTCTGAAAGACTGACTAGATCTGAAGGCAGAAGCCACCTTTAGCATCAATAGGTGGCTGTCCTGGGACACACAAGGCATACGAATGCCATCTTGCTTCTGCTTTATGCTCTGTAGGCCAATGGGATACCTTTTCTTGCTTCCTCGTATGTGTCCTGTAAGTTTCTATTCATTCTGTAAGACCAAATTGTCCATCCATCCATCCATCCATTCATCCATCCATCCATCCATCCTCAATCCATCTATCCATCAATCCATCTATCCATCCTATTTATCTACCCCCATCCATTCATGATTCATCTAATCAGCCATGATCCATTTATCTATCTATCCATTAATCTATCCATGATTCATCCATTCAGGATCCATCAATCCATGCATGATCCTTCATTCATTTATCTATGATCCACTATCCAACCATCTATGTTACATCTACTCATGGATCCATTATCCATGTATTCATTCCTTTTTTTTGGTTTTTCGAGACAGGGTTTCTCTGTGTAGTCCTGGCTGTCCTGGAACTCACTCTGTAGACCAGGCTGGCCTCGAACTCAGAAATCCGCCTGTCTCTGCCTCCCAAGTGCTGGGATTAAGGGTGTGCGCCACCACCGCCCTGAGTATTCATTCCTTTTTAAAATAAAAATATTTCTGGCTAGACAGACATTGTGATAGTTTAATTTTCACCCATCCCTTTAAAAGCTTATTAGCATGTATTAATTGTGCACACTATTGGGTTACATCGTAACATCTCTACACATGCGCATCATGTACGTTGATCATCTTGCTTGCTCACTACTTCTTATTTCCCCCTGCCCCTCACTTATCCCTTTCCTTCCCCCCTAGGACTCCCCTTCCAACTTCACATCTTCTTAAAAATCTAGATTTTTCCTAAAAGAGAAATGTGCGCTTGTCATTTTGAGTCTGGTTTATGTCACTTAACAGGGTGATCACCTGTTCATCCATTTTCCTGTAGATGACATGCTGTGTTTTTTAAAGGTTTGATCGTATTTTATCTCTACCTGTTTATCACATTTACTTCATCCGTTTATCCATTGATGAGACAGTGGACTGATTCATTACCTTGTTTATTGTGGACATTGCTGCAGCATGTGTGTGTGTGTGTGTGTGTGTGTGTGTGTGTGTGTGTGAACCTCTGTTTGTATGTTGACTATGATGGTTAGATTTTTGTCAGCTTGTCACAAACTCTATAGAATTATCCAAGAAGAGGAAGCCTCAACTGAGAAAGTTCACCCCAATCAGACTGGCTTGCAGGTGACTTTGTGGGTCATTTTTTCTTGGTTAATGATAGATGTAGAAGGTCCAGCCCCCTCCAGATTGTGCCATTCCTGGGCAAGTGGTCCTGAGTTATATAAACAAGGCATGAAGAGAAGACCAGTAAGCAACAACCCTCCATGGTCCCTGCCTCCAGGTTCCTGCCTTGAGTTCCTGGCCTGGTTTCCCTTATGATGAACTGTGACAGTGCATATAAACCAAATAAACCCTTTCTCCCCAGGTTGCTTTTGGTCCCCAGGTTGCTTTATGGTCCTGGTGTTTTATCACAGCAACAGAGACCTAGCTAGAATGTTGACTCTGGTTCCTTTGGGCACAAACCCTAAGCAAGCAGTCTAACATACTTCTTTGCTGGTCCCCAAAGCTCTTTCTATCCTGGGGATATAGTCTTTCCATGTTACCCTGATCTTCTCTTACATGGAGTCACATGGGGGAAACTTCTGCAATGGCCTAGCTTTGCCTTCATTGTGGTCTTCTAAGGGATGGGTATTGGACACAGAATGCCTGTGACAGGGCAGTGCCTATCCCTCTGACTTTTAAGGAGGCTGAGTTCACTATGGACTCAGGGAGAGACCAGAGCATCTTCTCTGTCAGGCTGGCTCTCCTCTCTCATAAACCATGTGGATTAGAGTGGATGGCTACTGAAGCTTGTCTTGTTCTGGGTCAAAGCTAGACCCTGGACCACATTCCAATCATAACGGTCCCTCCTCTAGTAGTTGGAGCCCAGATGATGAAAACGTGGATCCCTGAGCATTTCCTACAATTCTGTGATCACATTTTTGTTTCAAGTTACTAGGAGTGGGGAGGGAGTGGAGGTATGGAACCTGTACATTTAATGGCAAAGCCAATCATACCTCTGTATCTGAAATCTAAGAACTGCTGGTCCATGCTCTATCAACTTAAGGAAGGTTGTGGCAAGCCTGGACCTTGAAGTGGTTACCTGCCGACAGTTGCCAGTGTCCAGGCAGAGGACTCAAGGTAGGGTATGGCATTTGGTCCAGGGAAGCCATGGTTTTTATTTACTCAGAGAGTCTACTGAGGCTGGACACAATTTTGTTATCTGGGCATGGTCCCTCCTCAGTGTGATGCTGGCCTCTGCTGCTGTCAGTGGTAGATGCTCTGCCTAAGCCCTGGCATCATTTCCCAACACAGCAGCATGTGCTTTCCAGCCTGCTTGTGAGACTTCCTTTAGGAGACAGACCAAAAGTGTTCCAGGCAAAGGTAAAGTCCAGGTCTCCCAAAGTCACTTCGGCACTGCCTCTGTAACTCCCCAGCCCACCTGCAGCTAGTGGACATTTGTCTTCAGTAAACTGGGGAGCACTCTTCCTATGACTCTGAAAGAAGAGTCCAGCTGAGTGGCCATTGGATTCTATCCTACATGATGGACAGGAACCAGACACTGACCCAACTCTAACCACCTGGCCTGCATGGTAACTGGTGAATGAAAGCTATGTGGGCTGAGCCCGTGGAGCGCGCTGAGCTGCAGTGGGCATGCCATGAAACATGCCTCTGCCCCCCCTCCTGGACCCGCACCTTTACTTTCAGGTTAACAACGTATAACCAAGGCTGGGAGATGAGGGCACTTGTCTTGCAAGCGTGAGAACTTGAGTTTGGTCCTCCAAACCTATGTTTTTAAAAAAGCCGAATGTGGTGGAGCATGCTCGTAATCCCAGTGTTGAAGAGGAGACTGGCAGGTCTCTGGGGCTCACTGGCCAGCCAACCCAGATCGCTCAGCATGTCCCAGGCCAGTGAGACACTGTTAAAAATCACAGTACATGGTGTCTGAGGAATAGCAGCAAGGTTAGCCCTGGGCTGCAACATACACCTCCACCTACATAAACACACACACACACACACACACACACACACACACACACACACAGACCAGTCTTCATACAAATTCTCACACTGAGCCTGTTTTCTGGGGAGCCCAAGGTATGACTGAGAGAGGCTTCAGAGCTGTCTCTGAGGGAGATGACACCCTCATCCACAGGCAGACCATGCAGGGTTCCAGGCCCACCATGTGAGTGGAGTGCGCCCCATGCAGAACCCCCACATACAACCCTAAGCCCCACCTCTGCTGTACCGCCTGGGAAGCTCCATGGGTACCATCTGCTATTTGGCTCTCCGATGGGTCACTGAATTCTTGCTTCTTCCACAGTTTGTAAGCACTGATTCTCTCACCTGGACCCATAGACACAAGGCAGTCAAGGTATGCATTTGGAAGGTGGACTCTGCTAGGTAGGGTGAGGTTAGGGGCCAGGGCAAGGGGTGAGCAGAATACACCTGTTCATAACATGTCACAAGTACCAGCACTTAGGAAGGCCAGTGTAAGAGAATGTCATGGGAGCTTTGGCACAGAGAAGCACCCATGGCTCCCCTCTAGCTCTATGTCATGAGCAAGGAGAGGCGACAAGCAAGCTTCCATAGTAGGAGGCTGCCACAAACCTTCCAGAGTCAGAGTTACACAGTGAGAAGGGTCGGGTGAGCTAAGCTGGGGCTTTGGTGGGCCTTGAGATGCCAGTGTGAGCACTCTCAGAAGAGCAGGCATCTGGCCTTGACCCCATACCTGCTGCTTACAGCTTTCTTATTTGCAGAGTTCCCTGCTCAGAAGACTGGTGACTCGTAATTATTATTTTAGGCAAAGGGATACGCTTCCCTGGGCTGGCAGGGCTTAGGATGCTGTCTGTTGCATAATTACTCTGGTGCCATCTTTAACCCCGGAATTCTAGCTTGACCACAGATGACAGACAATCCTCCTGGAGGCACCTTTCTGTCAAATAATCCAACACCCAGGGAGAAGTTTTGGGAGACACACGGGTTCTGCACTTTCCTGGTGACAAGGTGCTCAGAAGCTGCTGACCTTGCTGGGTCTGAACAGTGGCCACACATGGAGGGGTTTCATCAGCAGAGCCGTGAGCTGGCTTAGTGCTCCACACTCCTTAGAGAAGCAGCCCTTTTAGGAAAGGGGCTGGCTACAGTCCACCAGGGAAGCCAGTGTCAAGTGCCTGCATCAAAGCTGGGCTGGCAGAGCTCAGAGGAGTTGGGGAGGACCCTCCTAACCCCACAGATGGCAAGCTGAGACCTAGTGTGAGGAGATGATAGGTCCTGGTACTGAGTGGATGCAAGGATGAGCAGGCATCTTCTGCTAGGCAAGATCAAATCACTTAGAGAAACTGCTGGGGAACCTGCAGCCACTAGTAGATTCTTGAGCACATGAGTCCTCCTTAATCGGGGAGGGTGGGGCAGGTGGCAGCTGAGACCAGCTGAGAGCAGTGACAGCCATAGAAGGTGCTCCAGGACCTTCCTCCTGTCCCACCTCCTGGGGCTCAATCCCAGCCCCTCTTGGGGGTAAAGCAGCAGAGCATACAAGCTTTGGAGTTGGTGAAACTCAGCAGAGCCTTGTGCAGGGTGAAAGGAAAGAGAGGACCAGCCTGTAGGGAGCCCTGGGTGTTATTTAAGTGTTGTAGGAAGGATGGCTGCCATCCATTGCTTCACAGGTATGGTGGTAGGAGGTGATGAGTTAGGGAAGTCCTGGGTAGCGCATTCGCAGGGTCTCAGGAGCTCTGTTGGGCCCACTCTTATTCATGGTTGGTTACTGCATGTCTTTGGCTACCAGGAAGTTCAAAGATGGAATGGCTTTCGTTTCTCATCATTGATCCCAGATGCTTCCCATAAACCATCTAGACTGATGTCATGACCTTTAAAAGCACCCTTTACAAGGGGTTTTGAATCAAAAAGGGAAACACACACACACACACACACACACACACACACACACCCCAAGGAGATTCTCCCCAGGTGTGCCACATTCTTGCAAAGCCATCCCCAGCCTCTATCTGGGGAGACACCTACCCTGCAGGGTCTTCAGACGCTGCAGTAATTGCTCCTCATGGTCCTGCAGGAGCTTCCCGATGCCCTGGTAATGCACTTGCACGAGGCGGTCGACACTAGTGCTGGTCACATACACACTCTCCACCACTGTCTCCACCAGTGTCCTCTGTGGTAAGCACAAGGAGACAGGGACACTGAAGATTATAGGTGGAGGCACCTGCCCTGCCTTGTATTTCCCATCCACTCCCAATCAGGACTGGACTGGTCAGGACTCATGTAGGGTAGGTGTGGCTGTTTAAGCTAGTCACGATAAATCTTACTTTCCTGTGGCAAGAATGGTTAAGATGGTGGTTTAAATCTAGTTCTAGCCAATAAGATGTGACACTAGGGAGCCTGCTGGGGACAGGGCATTTCCTTCCTGAACATTAGCACGGAGCCTTGGGGTGAGAGACTCCATCACTTCCCTCATCCTGTACACATCTGTGGTTGTTGGGTCACAGAGACCACAGCCCTCTGCCTCAGTTGGACTCTTTCTTGCTTCATGGATCCAGGGGCAACCAAGGGGATGTAGGGTGAGCACTGGAGATGAGCCAAGACCTGACTCCATGTTCATTTTTGTTGCTCACTACCTGCCAAGTTTTCAGTGTGTCTTTTGTACAATGAGAAGCCTCAGTTTCCCCATCTGTATAATGGGAAGGATGATCTTCACTTAGCCTGGGCTGCGGGAAATCTGAGGAGGTAGGATGCGGAAGGCACCCAGATCACATGACCACTGTCAGTATTTTGACCACTGTTATTTAGCCCTAGCACCAGAGACAGCAAGCCACTGCTTACTTATCGCTCTGTGGGTCACGGGACCGCCAGGGTCTGTGAGCAAAGACTCAGGGAAAGCCATATTTCTCAGTTTGGATCTGTGCCATGGGCAGTGGGAGAGAAGCGAGGTGTGCCTCGAGCTGATGGAGAACCAGAGTTGACAGAACCCAGCTCAGGGCCTCCATGTATGGGCAGGGTGATTCTGAGCTGACGAGCCAGGCACATGCTGAAGGCTGGAAGCTCAGAGGGCGTGGAAAGTGCCATTCTTCCTGCCCCTTGGTGTCAGGGACAGGGCCCAGCTCTTACCTTAAAGTCTTCCTTATCCCTGGTGCGGCCTTTGCTGGCCACATTCCTAGCATGTACCAGCAGTGCCTGTCCAATGGCCCGCTCTGAGTGCAGCTGTAGCAGCTGCCCTGCCTCCTGCGCCTCTGCCAGCAGCTGCTGCTGGAGCCTCAGACCGGTCTGCTGTGCCTCATCCTCCAACCTGGCTGCCTCCTCCTGGATCCGTGTCTCCTACAAGGGAAGAGTGCGTGGGCCTGAAGGCTGGGAAAGGATGAAAGGGTGGGCACATTCCAGACGTGAGACCCTAAGGATGAGCTTAAGTGTCTGTTGAGAGTTCCTGTCCTCATCCAAAGACATTTGTTGAGCACCAATTGTGTGCTCAGGGCCATCCATGGCCTCTCATATAATGAAGGCCTTGTTCATCCCTCTCGAACACTGTGAAGCCTGAACACTAGGACTGACAAGATTTAGAGGCTCAGAGAGGTTGAAAGACTATCTAAAAGGCACACAGCAGAGCCAGGATTCAGGTTTGGGGATATCACAGAAACTGTGGCAGAGCACATGGGGTCAGGGCTGCACTTGCTTAGGATGAGAGATGGGGAGTTGGGAACTGGAGCTAGAGAAGCAACCTGCTTGCTCCTTTGGAGCTCTGAGGAAGATAAGAGACTGAGATCCTGTGTTGTCAGCAGAACAAAAGCCATCGCAGCCTCTTGACTTAGGAGCTCCACACAGGAGACCTGGAGGGGTTCAAACTCCAGCTTTGCTGCTTGCCGAATATTTCAGTCTGTTTAAGTCTTTCTCAGAGCAGGAAGGGCCTCTTCCTGGTACCTGCATGCTGCAGCTCCATCCTCTGAGACTTCGCTTAGACCTTGGTGGAATCCTCTCCACATTGTTGTCATTAGAATCCCTTGACATGTGTGTGTCCCCATGAGAGTTACCTCTGTCCCCCATTTTACGAGTTGGACTGTGTTCCCTCAAATGTACAGGTTTAAATCCTAATCATAGGACTTCAGTGTTGAACAGTAGGGGTACTGGGACTTGGGGTGATCAATGTAGAAGGGTTGTGAGTTTGGATTCCTCTCTGGGGTATCTGAAGTCCTCCCAAGAGATCAGGATCTAATACACACAGAAAGATGACCATTGTCAGGACACAAGAGTGCACGCATGTGTGAGCCAAGGAACAAAGTCTGGGGAGAGACCTGCCCTCCCCTATCTTGACCTCAGCCCATGGGTCCCCATCCTGGGAGGTAATGAGGTCCTGTGAGTCAAGTCCCAACCTGTGCCTTTCGTCACACTGCCCTGCAACCTCTTGGGTGTCAGGATCCTAATGTGGTAAGCAGGGCTGGGACTTGGGTTCTAATGGAACACTCGTAGCAGGGCTGGTGTGAGGTGTGGGGATGACACTGTGTTCTCACCAGGGCTCTGAGCAGCTGCCATTGATGTTCCTCCAGGCATGGGGACACACCCTGCTCCAAAGCCAGCTGCTCATGTAACTCCTGCAGGAGCCTCTTCTTCCCAGAAAGCCTCATCTGAGCCAGGGCAGTGATGGTGGTGCCTCGGAGGGTCAGTCTGCGCAGAGCAGAGCACAGCAGCAGCTCGTGGCCCTGCAAGATGCCTCGTGTGGACCTGTGGGAGAAAGCAAGGCTGCTCAGAGCTCTGGGATGCTCTGAACAGTGAGGCACTTCCTGAGGAGTCACATCCATAGGAGGAATGGGAGTCAATCATCCCACTGCCCACCCAGCAACATTCAATCATGTCCTTTGCAAGTTCAGAGATACACGCAACGGCTATGGTACATGCCCAGTTCCATTTCACACACAATTCCTAAATACATTTAAAGCCAATACAAGTACTTGAGTTCCCATGTCACTGGGTCAAGACAACCAAAGCCAGGCAAGGGGCCAATGCTTTGATTATAATGTGTAGTGCTGCCAAGAGGCTGGGAAGTTGGACAGAACCTTGGCAGCCATACATGGGACACACACAAGGTTTTCTGCTCTGACACTCAGCTTGGAGATGTAGAATCACTACACCTTACAAAGTCCTGCCATAGAGCCAGTCAGACCCAGGGGATGGGATTCATCTGCTATGACCTAAAATCCCTACTAGGAGTAAGACAAGTCATCTGAGCTGTGATGCCATGAAAATCTGGATCTTACCTCTTCAGTCATTCAGCAAGTATGCATCCGTGGTCAATAAAAATAATAGAGTCATACAAACAGAAAAAATGAACCAAAAAGAGTGGAAAATAGACAATGGAAGAGCCACAGGTAACACATTGGACCAAAAGAATGGAACAGTGCAGAATTATGCATGGGGTGTGGTGAAAAGTCTAGTAAGTATAAAACTGAATCCTGAGAGACAAAGAGAAGACTGATTTATATTAAATATAAATGGCCCAAATACTAGTACAACTCAGGACATAGGCTCCAGGCTGCCTGAATGTTTGTGAGGGGGCAATGTTTACTGGGTCACTCTGGGCCACCCTGCTTGTTTCCCCTTCTGATCTTCACTTGTATCATCCATTATAGCAGCCACACATCTGCTGTCTCCTGTCCACAACATGTCTGTGGCCATGAAGCCCTCTACCATAGTCACTCACTTCCTGTACCAAACACTGCCAAAGCCACATACCTGCTACCTGTGTAAATCAGGTTCTTGGGAAAAGATGGGTAATTAAAAAAAAAAAAATCTGTCATTTTTCTCTTGGAAAACAAGAAGAAACATTTTCACTAAACAGAAGAAAACCCACACCACATGAATAGCAAAAATGTGAAAAGAGAATATACAGTTGATTGATAAGTAGGGAGTGATTGTAAACGTGCACAAATATCTCTGTGGTGATAGGAACTGCCAACATCTGGACTGTATGAAGTAGCAGAAGTGAAACTGAAAATTTACCAAACATCTAGAAATGTAACCAAAACAAATGTGTATAAATTTACCTCACAAAAGCTATTTCAAAAAGTCCCTACTAAGCAGAATTCAGTGAAACAGGTTCTATTAGCCCCACTTTCCAGAGAAGGAAACAGTGAAATGGTACATCTTTATTGTCAAGGGAAGGCAGGGGACAGCTGATGTGTCCATCTTGCAGATTAGCATGCAGAAGCTAGCCTGGAGTCCTCACACACACAGAGGCCATCCTTCAGGGCTCATACTCACTCTTTGGAGAGGCCACTGAATCGGCTCAGGACCCTGTGGATGGTGCTCTCGTGGTGATCCCGCAGCTGCCTCTGCAGCACCGCGGACAGCGTACACTCCTCTAGCCACACCTGTGAGCACAGGGACAGCGATGCATGAGCAGCTGCAGTCCCTCCATTGGCCCCTGACTTTTTAACAAGTGCCCTTCTTTCCTGATCCTCTTAACAACCTTGCTTGTTACAACAGTCCTCCGAGGGAATGTCATATGATCACAAGGAAGGCTCTCATCTCACTCAGCAAGACAGTGCTGCAACAAGACCTGCATCACTAAGAAGCCTTTCTCACTCTTCTAAGTGTGAGCAGGCTCTGTCTCCATTAGCCCAGAGACTTCAGAGTCTGCATGTAGGGTGTGGATGCAGCACAGGTCTTAACAGAGACCCTGCAGCTTAGACTTCCACTCCCCAGGTCCATGATTCTTTGCCTGGTCCAACTTCCAGAGGCTGCTGTGCACTCAGGCTTGCCAGTCCATCAATCCAACCTCTGCTTACACTGTCTGCCATCCCATCCTCCTTTGGCCCTAACCCTCATGCCTTTCTCCCAGCCCTCCTTCATGTTCCTGCAGCCTCAGCTCTGTCTCATCTGTCCTCTGCTTCATTGCCTTTTGCCTCCTGACTTCGTGGGTGAACTTGTGAGTGATGTGCTCACATCCTGGCCCTCCCTCTATGACTGCTGGGGAAGTTCTGTAACCAGGACTTTGTTTCCTTGGGGCACTGCATATCACCTCAGGGACTTGAGCATGGTCAGCACGCATTCTGACACTTAGTACATTCCTGGATGTTTGCAGCCACATCTGTGTAATGTTCCTAAGAGGCCCTTGGGGATGCCCAGCATCTGAAATCCCTCCCCAGCACCCTAAATCTCAAATGCATAGCCCAGCCCAGGTCCCAGGAGACAAACCCTTCTGTCCTGCTCTAAGAGGTCACACAGGAGTCCCCACTGTCGTCTGCGGAATCGGTCGCCTGCCCCAGCTGTCTCGCTGCCTGCTCCTGGACCTGTTGTCGCAGGGCCTCACATTCTGCCACAGGGAGGCCGCTCACTTCTGGAAGGGTCTTGAGGAACAGAGTGTCCACAAACTTTTGGAAGGTTTCCATGGTACCACAGTACAGCTCCTGAAATAAGAACCACACTATGGTTAGGATTAGGTTCCACATCACACCCTGCTGGAGCCTGAGCTTCTAGACTTGAAATAGAGAACAGGAGGCACAAGCAAAACAGACAATAGGAACAAAACGCACATACATAGCTGTTATCACAAGGGCACCATATGGATTCCAGAGAGATTATATGAAACGGACCTTAAGTAGTGGTGGCTGCTCTGCCCATGGTGTTATAAGCCATGCTTACACAAGATAAGAGCTGCAATGATAAATAATATTGCTTAGTTTTAAAAGAACCAACTAGATGTTTTAGAATTCCAAAGTTCTAAGAACTCAATGTACCATTTCAATTACAGTCTCTAGAAGCAGGTGAAGAGAGAATCAGTGGAGTCCTGGATGGACACTGAGGAGAGAATCAGGCACCAGAGAGACCAGAGGGTCCAACAAGGGTCACTGTTGTCCCCAAGGAAGGAACAGAAGAGTTGGAGCAGAAGCGATATTTGGGGAAATAACCAAATTCTATAAAAAGAAGTTTACAGATGAGGAGTCCAAGGCCACAACTGATGACACCCGTTCAACACCAGACAGCTCTGGTCAGGACAGCCACACTTCCTGTCTTTGCACTTTATTCCTGATTCTGTAATCTGGAATACTCACTCCTGGTCCATTCAGGAACACTTCTCCAGACAGCTGTCTTTGAGTTCACCTTCACCCTGGGCCTTTGTGGTCCCTCACTCTCCTCTCTGTGCTGGTAAGTAAGGGCGTGGTGATGGAGTCAATGTGAATTGGGATGTCCCCAGTTCCAGCTGCTGTCCTAAGGCCTCTCAGACACTGAGCTGTCACAGTACCACTGTGGAGGAAGACTGATGCCCCATAACATAGAGGGAGAAGGAAGGCTAGAGGGACCAGGTAGTGGTCACATGGCCATATGATAAAGCAGACCCTGACACTGAGTGGGCATCTGGGCCGCCACTCCCAACAGTGCTGCCTAGCCCTGAGGTGTGTGTATTATATCTTTCCTCATCAGTATCTTCCTCTCTCCCTTTCCCATCTCTCAGCCTGTGGCTCTTCCTTGCTTACTAGCATGCTCCAGGGGTCTGCACCTGAGGAGTCTTGATGCACTTCTTCCTGTCTCTTCAAAGTCAGCCATGAGGAGAGCAGGGCAGCTCTAACTTGCCCATGCATAAAGGGTGGTTCAACTTCCCAGTTTCCAGCATGGACAGGAAGAACCCCTGATAGAGACGTGGTCTGTGGGCCCTACAGGCATCAAATACAATGCTACCCTGCCCCTGCCTCTAGTGTTTCAGCCCAGAGGACAAGAGGACTAAATGGTTCTCTTGAAAATGCAGAGCTAAGGGTTTCTGTGCTGTTTGGCTAAGCCACTGTAATCTTCATTGTTAACCTGACAGTCTCAGAGTCACCTAGGAGACTCACTTGTGATGATATTTCCAGATATGCTTAACCAAGAAGGGGAATTGTTCACCCTGAATGTGAGCTACCCCATTCCATGAGCAGAGTCCTAGGTTAAATAAAAGGAGGCAAGCGAGGACCAGCATGCATGTCTTTCTGCTTCTTGACTGCAGATGTAATGTGACCAGCTGCCTTAGGCTTCTGATGTCATACCTTCCCCACTGTGATGGACTGAGAGTGAGAATCAACCCATTTTTAAGTTGTTTTGTTGGGTATTTTCTTACAGCAATGAGAACAGTAATACAATCACATACCTGGCAGAGTGTGGCCATGGCCTCAGTGATCCGGGTGTCCTCCTCCCCCTCCTGGTCACTCCGTGTCAGCCGCTGCCTCTCCAGGACCTCATGAAAAGCCTGTAGTTAAAACAGGAACTGAGTCCAGTAGAAATTGCACTCTTCGGTTTTCTGAAGAATTCTCCCTAAATGACTTGAGTGCCATCTCAGACGGGAAGAATATTCACCCCAACATAATTGTGAGGAAACTGAGGCATGGAGCTTTCACATGACTTTGGTGGCTTACAAACTGTATCTGAGTCCAGGACTTCAAATCCAACTCCTAGGAAGCCAGTCTGGGCTTCTGTTAGCACTGTTGTAAGGAAGTGCCCGCTGGGCCACTCTTGCTACTTGTCTCTCCTATGCCTTGTCAGCAGACAATATCTTCTCTGACTTTCTATCAACCTGCCATACTCAGGGGGACCTACTTAAGGAACATGAGGTAAAGCAGACATGTTATTAGAGACCCATATAATCAAGAAGAAGCCAGGCTCTGCCATCCAGAAGTTGGACCCTGCCTCAAGAGAGACAACAGAACAGATGAATGTGGAGTTGGCCAGCAGGGTATCAGAGGCTCCTACATAGCCAGAGGGTAGAATATGGCACAAGGACAGATAGTTGCTTGTCACAGTAGGAGGGAGGGTACAGGGGCCATCTTATCAGGAGAAATGTCTAGATAGTCTCTGAAGGTGAAGGCCAAGGCCACCCATGATTGAGCAGCAGCAGCAGTTGCCACAACTGGATTCTGCAGAGTCCTCTGTCTGCCTATATGATGGTATGGAGTGAGACTGAGACAACATTTGGAGGGCAGGGCTAGAAATGGGGGTACTGAAGGTAGGCTGAAGGAGTTTGGTATCCATTTTGCCCATTCATGTGTTTATTTTTTGGTTCATTTATTCATTTATGTGCCTGTTCATCCATTAATGTGTCCATCCATCATCCATCCATCCATCCATCCATCCATCCATCCATCCATCCATCCATCCATCCACCTGTGCATTCATTCACATCTCCCCTGTCATCTCTGTCTTCTGGACACCAGCCATGTTACCTTGTCTAAGGTGGACCTTAGGACACCGATGCCTAGCACCCTCCTATGTTTGGGGCTCAGGGTGAGCAGAGTGTTATCTGAAGGTGACAAAGAGCCGAGTCTTATCTTCCTCTTACTTGAGTCAATCTTCTCATGCAGAGTAAGCCCCACCCCTTTAGGGAACATTCCTGACTCCTAGGCATGGAGAAAGTGTGACAAGCCTGAGTCTATTCTGTGCTTTAAGGGTGGGGCCTCACCTTACCTTGATGCTCTCCTCAATACACTGTCCCCATGGCCATGTGCCTGTCCTGTGAGCTCAGCCGGTCCCAGTGGTTCCCAGATGCTGACTTTCTTTTCAGAAAGCCGGCACCTCGCTTCCTGCCTTCCCACTGTCCTCCTGTCCTTTTCCTACTGAGTCATGGTGTTTTCTAATGGGGCCATTTTCCCGGTCCTGACCAATCTACTGACCAGAGCCAAGGGCTGCTTCATTTCCTTGGCTTAGGACTGTTCTGAGAAAGGCTTGGGTCTTGTATACTCTGTGTCCCATGAGCCAGCTTCCTAAAGAGTCTCCATCTTCTTTCAGCAACCCAGCTTGGATGCTCGTCACTGGCTCATGGAAGAGGAATCAAGAACACAGAGACTGAGGGACTTGGCTATGGTTATGTGCCTGGTACAGGGAGGCAGGTGTTGAAGATATGTTTGATTAGAGGAAGAAGTGCTGACCAGACTCAACCTGCAAAGGACAAATCCTGGGGATGGGGTAGGGGCAGAATCACCTTGAGGAACTCCCCTAGATCTGAGGTCAGCTGGGTATCAGCCAGGAAACTCCTTCGTTCTTCTTCTTGGGCCTGTGTGAGCTCCGCTGCTGCCTCTGCCTGGCGAGCCTGAGACGCTTGGACCAGGTCTTTGCCCCGCTGCATAAATTCTAAGATTGAAAAGAACCATAGAGCAGGGGGTCACTCTCCAGCAAGGCTACAGTGACCTGCTCCTGTAATCTATTAAGTGGTCCCTTCTCTGTACGTGACAGATCTGTTTTTCTGGGTAGGTCTCACTGACAGTGACCTCAAGAACCTTGAACTCTGCCCAACCTATCTCCAGGTGGCCCTGTGGGCAGGAGCAGACACGAAGAACCTGTGTAGCTTCCCTCCACTCATGCTGACCTGACTCAGTGTCACTAGCCCTTCAGCTGGCTGGCTAGGGTTGCATGTGGGTAGCATGGTTCACCCCTGGACATTTCTATGTCTACTCTGGTTGACAGCTTCTCCTCCTTTGAGTTCTAGTTGGTCCTGCCTTGACATTGGGTCTTGTCAGCTTGAGTCACTGAGAATAGAAGATGATTCTGATCTTACACAGACTCCGATCATTCTGCTCTATGGAGAGGGAGGCTGGGCCTGGCACTGCTCCTGGCCTGGCATGGATGAAGGGGAGGCAGCCCTGGCTTAATGTCATGGGTCATATGATTCCAGATCCCCAACTGAGGCTCACTAGCGCACCCCTGCCAAAGCACTCTGCCTCCTCCCAGAAGGCTTTGTGCTGCTGGGTTAGAAGTTCCTCCTTCTGCCTCATAGACAGCTGCCCTTGGACAGTCAGCAGCTCCAGGCCATGGGAGATGGCGGCAAGCCGGCACTTGGTCTCCTCCTGGATCTGAGTCCTCAGGAACTCTACCATTCTTGCCATGTGGGCTCGACCCATTGTCCTCTCCAGGGTGTCCTATAGGGAGACAAAGGACAATGGCTGGGCAACAGGGCTCTGTCTTGAAGATATTGAGGAAGCAGTGGGTTCCAATCACACACACCTCATTCCAAGCACAGTGAATGCCCTCCCTCCCCATCTGCATCTTAGGCAGGGATGAAAGCTTCCCTGTGGGGCAGTGGGCTGTGAGAGGCAATTGGGTACTTGGTCGAGCACAGGCCTCGAACCCTGGATACCCTAAAAGGACGGTAGGTGTTTGGCCTTGCTCCTGGGCCCTGGTTCCTTTCACTTATCCATAGCCCCTCCCAAAGAAAGGCTTGTGAACTTTGGTCTCATAGCACAGGTAGAGGGCATGATTACAGGCCACAGAGCTCAAGAAATTTCCATATTAATGAGATACCTAAAGGCCAGAGGGTGTAGCCAATTAAGCATTCCCTCCTAAGACCCTCCTCCTTGCAAAAGATATTTAACCTCAGCCTGCCCTGAGGACATGGGGTACAGCTTCATCCACTTTTTGCCATGACAATAAACCTTTCAAAACCATGGACTTCCTCTTATCTTTGGGGCTCACCGTGAAGAACCATAGAGGGGGTCTTCAACCAATGAGCCACCATCTAATCTCCCACCAGAAGACCTCTCTGAGTTCCAGCCACAGAGGCCAGCCAACTCAAGCAAGCTAGCCAAGCCAGCCATGACCCAGCCAAGCAAGTCGCCTCGACCAAGAGTCTCATCTACCTTGCGGGCTGCCGCTGGAGCTTCTCTCCCTTTGTCCCTCTTTGCTGTGGGCTGGTCCAGCCCATACGCCCACAACCCCCCCCCCCCGTCTCAGTCCTTCTGTGGTCTCCCAGGGGTGCCTGGGTGCCCAGGGGCTGAGACCAGCCAGTCTCTGGCCAGCCGCCTCTGCCCAGAGACCCCCAATCCAAGAACTCTGCCCTCACAGGAACTCAGACTGGGATCTCCCCATGCCTGGAGTGGAATTCAGTGGCTTCCCCTAGCCCAGCATCCTCCCGGTGCCACGTGGAGTGAACTCAGTCAAATTCCTGCACTTCTGCCCCCCTGAGCCACCTGGGGCAGTAGACACATGGGACCCACATCCACATGTGGGTACCACAGCCCCACACCTCTCCATCCTTCAGAGTGGGATAAGCCACTGGGTACTTAGCACCTGTCCTGTCCCAAACCCTTCAACCACTGTTCTCTAGTCAAACCCAGATTTTGGGACTCTGTCTCCTATACCTCTCTGCTCCTGGCTGTCAGCCTAAGCCTGACTGTTATACAGAGATCAAATAAGTATCAGAGTCTTTAAAATGCCCCCAGAAAATATCAATAGACAGCCAGCATTGAGAACCCACTATGGGATGGTGGGTGGTGGATAGATGGGTATAACAATGGGCAGACAGAGTGATGGCTCTGCAGTTAAACAGTATAGCTCTACCTGAGTTTGATTCCAGCACCTATGTCAGATGTCTCACAATGGCTTGTAACTCTCTAGCTTGAGGGGAAACACATACACACACACACACACACACACACACACACACACACACACACACACACTTAACAAGAGTCTGGAGAGATGACTCAGTGGTTAAGAGTTCTTGTTGCTCTTACAAAGGACCTGACTTTGATTCCTAGTACCTAGTACCTAGTTCACAAAATCCATAAGTCCAGTTCCAGAGGATCTGGCACTCTCCTCTGGCCTTCTTGGGCACCAGGCATGTATCTGGTATATATACATACAGTCAGGCATAATAGTCACACGCAGAATAGATCATTTTTTAAATGGGTAGATGATGGGTAGATGTGGGATGGATGGATGGTGTTGGGGGTGATGGACAGATGGATGTTGGATGGATGGATGGTAGGAGGACTCACTGCCCTTTTCTGGGGGTCCTATATCCCCTCTACGACATGACTGTTTGATCCCCTGGTCCCCACGGTGTGTCCCTCCCCTCGTCGTGCCCTGTGTTACCAGGACATGCAGGTCCTGAGAGTCATGCAGCAGTCCTTCAGTAACAATCATTCTTCCCATCAGAGTCACCATGAGCTGCCGTGCCTTGGAGCTGGAACACTTAAACTGGTCCATGAGAATGGGCTGGACGCCTTCCATCTGCTTCCAGAAGGCTCCCATCTGTGAAATGAGCATGAGAAGCAAGTGACAAGGGAACCTTATTCAATAAAGAGCTCTGGGCAGTGACTGGGAACCACAGCTCCTCCCTCATTCCCACCAGAGATCCTCAGCCCTTCTCTACTCAAAGCAGGTTTATCTCGGCGTCGATTGTGTCCCATGGTAGACACCCTTCACTCTCTGCTGCGGCAACTGTGGTCATATTACAGGAGTGTTTTCAGCAAACACAGGGCACTGCTGCCAATAAGGAAGTTATGAGCACCGCTAAAGAACTACAGTTGGGTCACAATTACTCCTTGGGATCACGAGAAATGAGACAATGAGACCCTGTGAGTTCTGGGATCTTTTAGAGGGATTAAATATGGCTTAAAAATTAAAAACTCGGAAGGCCACTACTATATTAGTCATTGTTCCAGAAGTCCAAAAGAGCCAAGATGCTGATGTGAAATCATTTTTTGAAATCCAGCTTCCCACACCATATCTTATCAGGACCAGAGCTGGGAATAGTTGATTCATGGCTTGGGACAGTGGGAGCTTCAAAGGGTGACAACACAGTCTATCTAAGCATCAGTATCAAGGATGGCAGGAACTCTAGTGGTTGTCTTTAAGGCATGCAGTCTGTGTCATCTGTGTGCCTTGCTGGCTTACTTCTGGGTAGAATGTGCCCTGAGGCAGAGCAACAGGACTAGGAGAAACCCAGATGTCACAGAATGTGACTGTCCATCATTGGCTGTGTTTGCTTCAGATCCCTTTAGGTCCACACTGCTCCTGAATGCAGGTAGCACCATCTAGTGGGATGGAGTCCCGGAATGAATAAAAAGGAGAGACAGCTGAACTCCAGCATTAACTGTGGATGCAATGTGACCAACTGCTTCACCCTCTTAGCACTGTGCCTTGCCCACCATAGATGATAGCCATTTGAACTGTAAGCTGAATAAACCATTCCTTCCTTAAGGTGATGCCTGACAGGTGTTTGGCCACAGCAATGAGAAAAGTAACTGTGCCGCTTGAATGACTATCCCCCACAGCCTCGGTCATTAACATTTTTGGTTCCCAGTTGGTGGCACTATTTGAGGAGGCCTTGTTGAAGCGGGTGTGTCACTGGAGGAGGGCTTTGAGAGTTTAAAGACTTCTGCCATCTCTAGTTTGCCCTCTCTGTTCTGTGCTTGTGGTTCAAGATGACAGCTCTCAGATCCTTTTCCTGCCAACAGCCTTTACTCTGACCATAGCTGTTGCTGAATCTCTTGGGCAGGGCCATGCTCCAGCAAGTCTGAGTCCCTACTCCCCAGCATAGAAGGTGCCAAGGACACAGTCCCGTAGCCCGGAGGCCATGGAGTCAAAAAGAGAAAGGAGTGTTCTAAGGACGCCCTTTCTGGTGGCTTGTTTTGTGAGGCTGAGGGTTGGAGATGCTCTTAGAATCTACTCTACTATGGGTAGAGTGACATTGAGGGTTTATAGGAATTGTGGCTTTCAGTGATAAACAGCAGGCTAAAAATGTAAATGGATAAAAATTTCCTCTGTAAATCTCTCTCTATCATTATCTTCTCAGCCACTGAACTTCAGAAACGGGGTCTCTGTTTTGGGATGGTGACAGTGTCACCTCTCTAGTCTCACCAATGTCACTGTTGCAGAAATCAAGATCCCCACAGAAGAGAGAGGCGGCACCTACATTGTCTATCAGCTGCTCCGAGAGCTCTCTCTCCTTCCTCTCCACATCTGCCAGGGAAACATAGCCAGAGTCACGGTGCCTAACATTTCTGTGTTCGCCAATCTGGCCTGAAGTCCCTTTTCTAATTCCTCCAAATCCTAGGATGAGGGAAAAGAAAAAAAAAATACAGAAAGAAAAACTAGTAAAACTCAAATCCTAGAAGAATAAATGTTCTTATTTTTTAACAGATATTTTATTATCTCTCCCCTCCCTCCCTCCCTCCTCTCTCTCTCTCTTCTTTATATATATATGTACATATATATATGTACTATATATATATGTGTACACCACACACACACACACACACACACTAATGAGATGTTCTTGACACAGTCCTAGAGTCTAATGCTGGGCCAGAGAGATGATTTTGTGGATGAAAGCAATTGCTTTATAAGCCTAGAAATCTGAGTTTGATGTCAGAACCCATGGGGGATGGAAAGAGAGAACCAGTCCCACAGAGCTGCTCTCTAGTTTCGCTCACGTCCTGTGGCATATTCCCCACACCCCATCACCCATTCACACACAGAAAGTGAAAATGATTTAAGGTGTGAAGGTATAAACTCTTTTACTTCATTAAACATTGGACCTCCAGAATGAAGGATGATTTTCTTCTACGTCCTCAATCCTCCTGAAACTATAGTTAATACTTATCAAACAATTAAACTGTGTCTGTCAATCATTACAAACTCTTAGAAAATGTGTGTTCTCTGGACTAGGCAGGAATGTTCCTTCTTCCCACACAGGGTTTCCATGGGGAAGGATTATTTATACACGACACCTCAAGGAGGAAGTGGAAAGTATTTGGTGGGTTCAAAAGCAGGAAGTGAGCAGTACAGCTTAGTTGTCCAGCTGCTTTCTCTCTGGGACAGCATCTTCATGGGAAGCCATTGATCCAGTGTGGTCTCAGCACAGTGAACAGACAGACAGGCTCTGCTTCCATGGGGAGGTTGACGTGGTCCATGACGAGGTGGGCGACTGAGTTAGTTCTGGGATTCAGTGTTAGGAAGCACCACCCTCCAGGCCAACATCATTTCTAGAACTGCAGTCACTCCAAGCTCAGGAAGGATCAGGGGGTGCTCTGTGTGCCTCCTCCGAACTCCAACATGGAGGTGAGGAATGGTTCTTGCTTCTCTGGGGCTGTGTTCCCAGGTAACCGAGGAAATGTGGGGCCAACTTCTTCAGGGGATATAAGGTTGAGACTGTTTAACCTACAGATACCTCCTACCAACACTAGCCAATTTCTCCTTCCCTGCTGTACCTAATAAACATTCTGATGGAGAGCACCTACTGCCACCAGTAACCAGGAACCTCAGCATGAGTACAGCCCCAGTTGCTCCCAGCTTCCCAGAATGTGTGTTTGTCCTTTCTTCATTCCCTTGCTGTCCCTAGTCAGGGTTCCAGGAGCCAAGCTGCAGGTCAGCACGAGTGTCCTTTTTACATATGCACTTACACTTTCACAGGTTGTCACCTGTGTTCAAATGTATACTATAAAATCCACTTTATGCATTAAAGAAAAATATTTTATGCATAGTATGATATGTTTTATTATTTCAACAATTTACTGAGTTATCTTGAGATACTCAAGATAAAGACTCACATGCTCTTGTTTGGAAAGAATCTTCTGGTATAATTCATCATCAGGCTTCTTTTTAGGAAAAAAATCCAGGAGGCATGCCTTAAGAATCTGAATGAACATCTGTCGGCATAAGAGAAGTGTCAGAAGAAACATTTGAGTAGTGCCCCACCCCCAACATCATTCTTGCTGAAGGAAAAGACCTATATATAAAAGATTATACATCATGGCAGTGGGCTGTTCTTGGTTCGACAAAGCTTCTAAAGAATATTTCTCACCTTCCTTCCTTCCTTTTTCCCTTCTCGACACTTTGCTACTTTCTTCTCTCTCTCTCCTGACCCTTCCACTCCCATACTATTCACTCAATGCCTACCTACACTGTGCAGAGTCCTTCATGCCCCTCCCCCATTTCCACATGGAGACTTGCTTCCTTGTAAGAGAGTTAGAGACACCTCTACAGAATCAATGTTCAAAGCCCTCCTTGATTCCTGTCTCCACTGGAGATACCCCTTAAACCAAGAAGGGCCCTCCTAGAATCAGGGAGTCCCAGGCAACCCCAGTGGGTACCATCTCCATGGTGTCTAGTCACTCCACTGCAGTGGTGAACATTCACACAGGGGCTGGGGTCAACATAGTCTCTCTGGGATAGATTCCCAGAGGAAGAGCCACCGGTCCACTGGGCATAACATGCTTGGTTGTCTAAGAATCAGTCTTACGGTTTTCCATTGCCTCAGTGACATGTGTAGGCTCTGGCCTCCCCACAGCCTCAGCTTGCTGCTGTTGCTGATATCTGTAGTTATTAGCTTGGTGTTTTCCCCCAAAACAGTGCTCTCTCCTGAGTCCTTAGTAGGGTAAGTAGCCTGAGCCCTCAGCTCATCTCTAGATGGCTCCCACCCCAGCTAAATGGCAGTCCATGTCCTGTCAGTGCCTCCAAATGCATCACCACATACAGCACCTCCGAATGCAACACCACACACAGAACCCCCAAATACGTCAGCACACACAGAGTCTCCGAATGCATCACCACATACAATTTCCAGAAGTCACTGCATGACTCTCTGGTTTTCATGTCTGCTTTCACCCAGATCTGTGCCCCTCACACATCTGGGGCTCTGTGAACACAGGGATTCTTATATCCTCATCTGGTCCCCAGCTCAGGAAGAGAGAGCAAATGTCTCCACATACCAGGTGCTTCTCCTGCCTCAGTGCCGTGTCTACCTGAAGTAGGTCTTTCAGGTGAAGGCTGCAGACACACAGGTCAATATCTACACTGAGAGAAGCAGACAGGGGTCAAAGAGTCAGAAGGCAGGCTAAAGACAGGACCCTGGTCTCTACTTGGTTTATGTGGTGGCCCTGTCCTCTAGTTCATGTTCCTCACATCAGGGTTAGAGAAGTCCATGCTGCTGCTGGATGCCTCAGCTGAGGAACTGTAAGTATCAGGACACAGCTTCTGGAACATTGAAGACAATGCAGCCAGAGGGAGAGAAAGCCAGCAGAACAGTCTTGGTGTATCTTCTCTAGAATCTGTCACTTCTGTCACCATAGGCTTTTCCTCAGCATAGATAGCCTTAGGCCTGCATGACAGGCAAGAGGTTACCACAGGTCAACTTTCCTCAGCACAGACAGCCTTAGGCCTGCATGATAGGTAAGAAAGAGACTCAGAGAGCAGAGGACCAGAGCTATCAGGCACAGATACTGGTTGCCTCAGGGATCCTTTTCTTCCTCAGAGACAAAAATGCGTTTGGATAAAACACCTATCCACACTATTATGAGGTCTGTAAGTGCAAATCTGAGACTGTGGTCCAGTCCAGTCTCTCTCAGCCCAGGAATAAGCCACAGGCAACAGGTCCCAACCCCACTCCTTCCTATTCTTGAGCTAGGGCTGTCCTCTGTAATTTGAATGAGAATGGTCCTGTAAGGTCATATGTTTAAATAGTTGGTCCACAGTTGGTGGAACTATTTGTGAAGGATTAGGAGGTGTGGCTTTGTTGGAGAAGGTGTCACTAGAAGCACACTTTGAGTTTTCAAAAGCCTATGTCATTCCTAATTACCTCTCCCTCTTCCCTACAGATAAGGATGCTAAGCCTGTTGTTCTAGTGCCATACCTGCCTGCCTGCTGCCGTGTTCCCACCATGATGGTTATGGACTCTGACCATCTAGAACAGTAAGCTCCAATGAACTCTTTCTTCTATAAGTTGCCCTGGTTAGGTATCGTATCTTAACAATAGAAAAGTAACTAAGACATCCAGGGATTCCTGGAACTTCAGAGCACAGAGGACAGAGGACAGCTCCCAAATCATACTTGTGTCAGTAGATCAAGAAATGAGTCTGTGACTTGTCACCTGTGCCTCAAAGATAAGGTGTCTGGAACAAACCTGGCTTATCACTCACGGTGGTGTGACCTTTTTCAAGTTACTCAGCTTCTCTGTGTCTCTTTACAAAGTAGGGGACATACTAATTTTTATTGGGTCACTAAACCTGGCCCAGGCTCCCTTTGCTATACAACAGAGGTGTAGCCATGAGCAGCAAGGATCAGGCACTCAGGTTCCTGGGACACTTTTTGCAGATGCCACGAACTCTGACCCAGACTCCCAGAGCATTTGCTGCACTACAATTTATGGGACACATCAGTGGTTAAACACTGCTCCCTTGTCACCTCACTCTGGGGCTCAGGACTGGTTCTGATATTGTGCTTCTGTGTGCCCAAAGCTCAGTTATCTAACTTTTCTGGATGTGTCTCCTCCTTTGCACCAGCCACTGAAGCTCCAC